>PVIH01012390.1:0-63825 GCA_004025045.1 Sigmodon hispidus | reverse complement strand
GGTTTGCCAAAATTTTGTTGAGAATTTTCACATCAATATTCATGAGGGAAATTGGTCTGTAATTCTCCTTCTTTGTTGTGTCTTTGAGTGGCTTGGGTATTAGGGTGATTGTGGCCTCATAAAAGGAATTTGGCAATATTCCTTCAGTTTCTACTGTGTGAAATAGTTTGAGGTGTAACGGTAGTAATTCTTCTTTGAATGTGTGGTAGAATTTGGCACTGAAACCATCTGGACCAGGGCTTTTATTTTTGGGGAGGTTTTTAATGACAGCTTCAATTTCCTTAAGGGTTATAGGCCTGTTTAGGTAATTAATCTGGTCTTCATTTAATTTTGGAAGATGGTGCCTGTCCAGAAAGCTGTCAGTTTCTTCTAGGTTTTCCATTTTTGTGGAATACAGATTTTCAATATATGAGCTGATAATTCTCTGTATTTCCTGGGGATCTGTTGTTATGTTCCCCTTTTCATTTCTGATTTTGTTGATTTGTACACTCTCTCTCTGTTTTTTGATTAGTTTGCTAAGGGCTTGTTAACTTTCTCAAAGAACCAACTCTTAGATTCGTTGATTCTTTGTATTGTTCTTTTTGTTTCAATTGCATTGATTTCAGCTCTAAGTTGGATTATTTCCTGCTGTCTACTCCTTCTAGGTGAGTTCGCTTCTAACTGTTCTAAAGCTTTCAGCTGAGCTGTTAGGTCTCTAGTGTGGAATTTCTCTAGGTTTTTCATATAGGCATCTAGCGCTATGAATTTTCCTGTTAAGACTGCTTTCATTGTGTCCCACAAGTTTGGATACGTTGTAGATTCATTTTCATTGAATTCTAGGAAGACTTTGATTTCTTTCTTAATTTCTTCCTTGACCCAGACATGGTTCAGCTGATTGATGTTAAGTTTCCATGAGTTGGTACGCTTTCTTTGGGTTTTGATGTTGTTGAACTCTAACTTTAGTCCCTGATGGTCCGACATGTTACAAGGGATTATTTCCACTTTTTTGTATCTGCTGATATTTGCTTTATGATCAATTATGTGGTCGATTTTGGAGAAAGTTCCATTAGGAGCTGAGAAATATGTATATTCCTTTGCCTTTGGGTGGAAGGTTCTGTAGATATCTATGAAATCCATTTGCATCATAACCTCATTTAGACTCCTTATTTCTCTGTTGAGGCTCTGTCTGGTTGATCTATCCAGGGTTGAAAGTGGGGTATTGAAGTCTCCCACTATTAGGGTGTAAGAGCTGATGTGGGATTCGAGGTTTAGCAGTGTTTCTTTTACATATGTAGGTGCCCCTATATTAGGGGCATAAATATTTAAGATTGAAATCTCCTCTTGACCAATTTTTCCTGTGATGAATAAGTAGAGACGCTCTTGGTCCCTTTTTATTGCTTTTAGCTTAAAGTCTACTTTGTTAGATATTAGGATTGCAACCCCTCCTTGTTTCTTAGGACCATTTGACTGGAAAATCTTTTCCCAACCCTTTATTCTAAGCATGTGTCTGTCTTTGCAGTTGAGGTGTGTTTCTTGTTTGCAACAGAAGGATGGCTTCTGTTGTTGTATCCATGTTGTTAGTGTATGACGTTTTATAGAAGAGTTGAATCCATTGATATTTAGGGAAATTAGTGACCATTGATTCATATTTCCTGTCATTTTTGGTGGTAACTTGTTTGTATTTCCTTTCTCTAGAGTATTCTTCTGTGGACTTATTGATTATTTGTGATTTCGAGGATGTATCTGGGGTCCTTAGTTTGTAGTTTTCCCTCTAATTCTCTCTGTAGTGCTTGATTGGTAGATAGATGTTCTTTCAGTCTGACTTTGTCCTGAAATACCTTGTTTACTCCATCTATGGTGATTGATAATTTTGCAGGTTATAGTATTCTAGTTTGGCATCCATGCTGTTTTAGCATCTCTGTAACTTCTGACCAAGCCCTTCTAGCTTTCATCATTTCCATTGAATAGTCAGGCGTCATTCTGATGGGTCTGCCTTTATATGTGAGTTGGCCCTTTTCTTTTGCAGCTCTTAAAATTTTTTCTTTGTTCTGTATGTTTTGTGGCTTGATTATAATGTGGCGCGCTGACCTTTTTTGGGGATCATATCTATTTGGTGTTGTGTAAGCTTCTTGTATCTTTATAGGCATTTCCTTCTTCAGTTTAGGAAAGTTTTCTTCTATGATTTTATTGAAAACATTATCTGTGCCTTTGAGCTGTTATTCTTCTCCTTCTTTTATTCCTATTATTCTCAAATTAGGTCTTTTCATGGTGTCCCAGATTTCCTGAACATTTTGAGTTTTGGCTTTTTTAGTTTTACTATTTTCTTTGACTGATATATCTATTTGAGCTACTGAGTCTTCCACTTCAGAGATTCTATCTTCCATCTCTTGAACTCTGGTTGTTATGCTTGTATTTGTAGTTCCAGCTTTTTTCTTCAGGTTTTCTATTTCCACTTTTGCCTCATTTTGCACTTTTTTTATTGCTTCTATTTCAGCTTTTATTTCAGCTTTTAGTTGAGCTTTTAGTTCCTGGCATGTTTCTTTCATTGATTTGTTCATCTCTTCCAATTTTTTGTTTGTATTTTCTTCTATTTCTTTAAGGTTTTCTTCATATCTTCTTTTAGAGCTTCGATGATCATCAAATAGGAATTTTTGGTGTTGCTTCCTTCTGTTTCCTCTTCATTGCTCAGTTCAGGTCTTGTATTTGTAAGATCGCCACTCTCTTCTGGAGGTACCATGTTGTCCTTTGTATTATTATGTAATTTTTTGCACTGACGTTTGCCCATGGCTTCAGTGGTTCATGATTAGATGGGTCCTGGTCAGTTGTTGCACTCAGGTTTGTGTGCCTTCTGTCACCTCTCTGGTCAGGGTCTGATTCTGTCTTTCAGAGACCCCTGCAGTTGTTGGTTCGCTCAGTTCAAGGTTGTGGTGGGTAGCCATGCAAATTCCCTCAGCAGGATCTGTGGGTGTGGTGACGGGCAGAGTTTACCTGCCCCTGCTCCAGAGTGTGCTGGGACTCTGCAGACAGCACTCGGTTGCGGGAGCGGAACCGGAAGCAATGGGAGCTCAACTCTCCCTCCCAGGCTGGGATATAGGCGCTGAGGCCTGGTGTCCCCTCCTCACCTCTGGGCGGGGTCTGAATCTGCCCTTCAGAGACCCCTGTAGTTGGTTCACTCAGTTCAAGGTTGTAGTGGGAGCCATGCAAATTCCTCAGCAGGAGCTGTGGATGTGGTCAGGTGCAGAGTTTACCTGCCCCTGCTCCAGAGTGTGCTGGGATTCTGCAGACAGCACTCGGTCCTGGGAGCGGAACCGGAAGCAATGGGCATATGTTGTCTTCTATAAGGTTCAGTGTAATTAGATTTATGTTGAGGTTTTGATCCATTTGGACTTGAGAAACAGATATGGATCTATTTGTAATATTCTGACATCCAGTTATGCCAGCACCATTTATTGAAGATATTTTTTTTTTCCCATTGCACAGTTTTGGCTTACTTGTCAATAGTAGGTGTTCATGAGTGTACAGATTAATGTCAAGGTCTTCAAGTTAATTCCATTGATCTACTTGTCAATTTTTATGCCAATATTAAGTTGTTTATTACTATAGCTCTATAGTAGAGCCTGAAATAAGGGATAATGATGTCTCCAAAAGTTACTTTATTGTATGGGACTGTTTTAGCTCTGCTGTATTTTTTTAATATATATATATATATATATAAAAAGTTGAATATTGTTTTTATGAAGTCCATTAAGAATAGTTTGGTAATTGCTTTTAGTAAGATTTTCATTTTTATTATTTTATTATGTTAATCCTATCTATACATGAGCATGGGAGATCTTTCTATTTTTTGACATCTGCTTCAAATTCTTTTTTAAAAAACTTCTGTTCTGTGGTACAGGTCTTTCACTTGCTTGGTTAGAGTTACCCCAAGGTATTTTGTAGTATTTGTGGTTATTGTTTTTTGTTTTGTTTTGTTACTTCATACTGTTTGACCCATGTCTTAAGCACATTACTAGCTAGCTCTTTCATCTTAAATCAACCCATTTCTGCTATTCTACCCTCCACGTGGCCCACCATGGCTCACCTGTATTTCTTACATGTCTGTCTTCATCAGAGGCCTATGAAGACTCTATTTGTGGTTATTGTAAATGGTGATATTTCTCTGATTTGTTTTTCAGCCTGTTTATCATTTGTAGATAGGAAAGCTACTGATTTTTTAATTAATCTTGTTTCCTGTCACATTGTTAATGGTGTTTATCAGCTGTAGGAATTCCCTGTTTGATTTTTGAGAGTCACTTATATATATTGTCATAAAATCCTCAAATGGCAAAAGTTTGACTTCTTCCTTTCCAACTTGTATTGCCATGATCTCCTTTTGTTCTCTCATTGCTCTGTCTAGATCTTGAGTATAGGAAGATTAGGTAGCCATATTTTGTTCTTGATTTTAGTGGGATCACTTTGAGTTTCTCTCTATTGAATTTGATGTTGACTTTAGACTTGCTGTCAATTGATTTTATTTATGTGTAGATATGTTCCTTGTATTGCTGATCTCTCCATTCCTTTATCATGAAGGAATGTTCAATTTTGTTAATAAATGGGACTTCCTAAAACTGAGAAGCTTCTGTAAGTCATAGGACATAGGAAGTATAACTAAATGACAACCTATAGAATGGGAAAAAGATCTTCACTGACCACACATCTGACAGAGGACTGATATCTCAAATATATAAAGAACTTAAGTAATGAGACATCAGAATACCAAACAATCCAATTTAAAAATTGGTGTAGATCTAAACAGAGAATTCTTAACAGTAATCTCAAGAGGCTGAATGTCAAGAGACATTTAAGGAATTAATTAACATTCTTAATCATCAGGGAGATGAAAATCAAAATGTCTCAATGATGCCATCTTACACCTGTCAGAATTCTTAAGACCAAAAACACTGATGACAGCTTACGTTGGATAGGATGTAGAACAAGGGGAAGACTCCTCCACTGTTGGTGAGCATGCAATCTTGCACAGCTACTTTGGAAGTCAATATGATGACTTCTCAGAAAAGTGGGAACCAAACTACCTCAAGATCCAATAATAATCACTCTTGGAGATGCTCAATCATACCACAATGACACTGGTTCAACTATGTCCATAGCTGCATTATTCATTATTCTGGCTATTAGCCAGAACCTAAAAACAATGTAGATGTCTATCACTTTAAAAGTTGATAGATAAAATATGGTACATATACATAATAGAGCACTATTCCACAGAAAATAATGATGACATCATGAAAATTTTAGACAAATGGATGCAGATAGAAAATATCATCTTGAGTGAGATAATCCAGACTCAGAAAGACAAACATGGTAGGTAAACTCTCATAAGTGGATAATAGATGTAAAGCCAAGAATAACAAGAATAGGAGGATCCTAAGTGGAAGACATGGATCATCCTGGGAATAGGAAATAGATGGGATCTCCTGAGTAAACTGCGAGTGAGTAGAGCAATAGAAGGGAAGATATGGGGGATGAGAGCATAAAGGAATGGGATCGTTGAGCTGGAACTGGGGTGGAGTGGGAGAGTAATGAAAGTCATACTTGTTAAAGGGAGACATCATGGAGTTAGGAAGAAACCAGATGGTAGGAAAGTTTCCAAGAATACACAAGGATGACCCCAATTTAGACTAACAGCAATATGGGAGAGGGTGCCTCAGTGAGCCTACACAATCAGATTGGTGAATGCCTTAACTGTTATCATAATGCTTTCATCTAGTAACTGATGGAAGCAGATGCAGAGATGCACAGCCAAACACCAGACCTAGCTTTGGGAGTCCAGTAAAAGAGAGGGAAGTGAGATTATTTGATCAAGGGGTATGGGGTCAAGATTATGATGGGAAAATCTACAGAGACAACTGAACCAAGCTAATGGGAACCCACAAACTTTAGAGAGACAGCTGTATGGGACCAGATTAGGCTGTCCGCAATCAGGAACTGTTGTGTACTTTGTTCTTTTTAAGGGATCTCCTGGCAGTAATCAGGATCTATACCTGGTGCATTATCTGCCTTTTGGTAGGGGGAGGGACACCTTGCATAGCCTTGATGCAAGGGGGAGGTACTTGGACCTGTTTCAACTTAAAGTGCCAGGCTTTGCTGACTCTGCATGGAAGCTATGACTTTTTGGAAAAGCTTATGGGGAAGGGAGGCTGGAGGAAGGAATGGAAGGAAGGATGAGAGAAGAAATTTGTGGTAGGTGTATAAAATAAATATTAAAAATTCTTAAATAACAAAAGAAGAAAAAAATCATAGAAAAAAAATTAGAATGCAAAGAACATGCCTGTAAAGGTACAAGTAGCTTACAGAACATCAAATAGATTGTGCAAGAAAAGAAAGACCATTCCTCAAATAACAATCAAAACAAAAACACACAAAACAAAGAAATAACATTATAAATTGTGAAAGGAAAAGGCCAAATAACATAAAGGCAGATCTATTCAAATTACGTTCCACTTCTCAATGGGGACTCTAAAAGCCAGATGGCCTGGACAGATGTATAATAGATTCTAAAAGACCACAGATGCCATTCTGGATTTCTATACCCAGCAAAGCCTTCAAATACCACAGAAGGAAAAAAAAAAAAAAAAAAAAAAAAAACCAAGATTTCCCACAATAAAATCAGGTTTTTTAAAAAAATCTGTCCACAAATTTAGCCCTACAGAAGATACTAGAAGAAAACTTCCAACCTCAGAAGGTTACCCACAACCACAAAAAGCACCGACAATAAGTAGTATTGAACTAGCATAAACCAAAGTAGAAACACACACACACACACACACACACACACACACCACTGCCATCTGCAACAACTACAACAAAATAACAGGAATTAACCATCATTGTTCCTTGTGGATTTGTGGAAGTTCCTCCCTAACACTCAAATGACTTCCTCTGTCAAGATATCTATTTATCTATTTTGCTATTCTGTCTGTGTCCCTCCCAAAACTCCACCATCCTGTTCCTCCATGTTCTCTTCCTACCTCCCCTTACCTCCTCCCATGCTCCCAATTTCTCAGGAGATATTATCTATTTCTACTCCCAGGGCATCCATGGATGGGTACTCCAAGCAATAGCTATGAGGGTACCTGAACAGGGCTTCCCTTGTAATAAAATTGATAATCACTCTAATAATTATGACAAATCTTCATTCAACAACTGATAAAAGCATATACAGAGATCCACAGCTAAACACTGGGCTGAATCCCCAGTCCAGTCAAAGAGAGAAGAAAGATTTATGAACAAGCTCATGACAAGGAATCCCAGAAACATTTGACCTGAGCTACTGTAAGCTCGCTGACTCTGGCCTAAGAACTGGGAAATCTTCATGGGACCAAAGTAAACCCTCTAAATGTAGGCAACAGTTTGTAGCTTTGGCAGTTTGTGTGGCCTCTGTTAGTGGCCAGGATTTATCCCTACTACATAGTGGCCAGTATTTCTCCAAAATTGGGTTTTTGGAGCTCATTTCTTATTGATGAATACCTTGTTCAGCACTGATATATGGGAGACAGACTTAGTTTTTGCCTCAACTTAATATCCCAGACTTTGTTGACAACCTTTGGGAGGTCTTATTCTTTTTAAGGAGTTGATGTGAGGGGTGGAGTGAGAAGCTGAGTGATAAGTTGTAACAGAGGAAGGAAGGGGAACGAGGATTGGTATGTTAAAAAAAAAACCTTTTAAATAAAAAATTACAATCATTTGTCAAGGATATCTCTCAATATCAGTGGAGTGAATTTCCTGATAAAAAGACAGGAGAACAGCTGAAAAAGTTAAAAACAAGAGCCATTCTTCTGCTACATACAGGAAACACATCTCAACATCTAAGAAAGACATTACCTTACAGAGTAAAGGGTTGGCAACAGATTTTCCAAGAAAATGGCTCTAAGAATCAAGATGCTATGGCTATTGTATTGTTTCAAAACAATTCTATTAGACTTCAAATCAAAATTAATCAAAAGAGATGGAAAAAGACACTTCATATTCATCAAAGAAAAAAATCACCAGAATGGCTTTTTAATTCTCAACATTTATTTCCCAAACACAAGGGTATCTACATTTGTAAAGGAAACACGACTAAAACTTAACTCACACACTAATGCTCACATACTGATAGTGGGAGAATTCAATATATCACTCTCACTAATGGATAGATCATCCAGACAAAAACTAAACAGAGAAATACTGGGGATAACAGATGTTATGACTCAAATGGACCTAACAGAGCTCTAAAGAACATTTCACCAAACACCAAAGAATATACCTTTTCTCAGCACCTCTTAGATCCTCTCCAAAATTGATCACATACTCAATCACAAGCAGGTCTCAACAGATATAAGAATATTGAAGTAAACCCTTGGATTCTAACAGCCCAGTATAGATGAAAGCTAAATTTCAGCAACAGCAGCAACAAAACACCTAAAAACTCATGGAAACTGAACTACTCTCTACTGAATTACCACTGAGTCAAGGAAAAATAAAGAAATTAAAGACTTTCTAAAATTCAATAAAATTAAATGCACAATATAATAAAACTTATAAGAAACAATAAAAGTGGTTCTAAGAAGAAAGTTCATAGTACTAAGTCCCTTCATAAAGAAATTAGAGAGATCTCATGCTAATAACCTAGTAGCACACCTAAAAGCTCTAGAACTAAAGAATCAAACACATCTAAGAGAAGAAGAGTACAGGGAATAATCAAACTGAGGGCTGAAACCAATACAATAGAATCAAAGAGAATAATTTAAAGAACTGATGAAACAAAGAGTTGGTTCTTTGAGAGAGTCAACAAGATAGACAAACTTATAGTAAAAATAACCAAAAGACAGAGAAA
Source organism: Sigmodon hispidus (assembly GCA_004025045.1). Taxonomy (NCBI): domain Eukaryota; kingdom Metazoa; phylum Chordata; class Mammalia; order Rodentia; family Cricetidae; genus Sigmodon; species Sigmodon hispidus. Next base: position 54,971 of record PVIH01012390.1, on the reverse strand, counting down.
GACTATACAAACTAACAAAATCAGAAAGGAAAAGGAAAACATAACAACAGAAATCCTCAGAATCATTAGAAAATTGATTAGGAAATCATTAGAAAATCATACAGAAACATTCAAAAACCTGTACTCCAAAACATCAAAAAAAAAAAAAAGGGGCTGGAGAGATGGCTCAGTGGTTAAGAGCACCGTCTGCTCTTCCAGAGGACCCGGGTTCGATTCCCAGCACCCACATGGCAGCTAACAACTGTCTGTAGTTCCAGTTCCAGGCAAACACCAAGGCAAATAAATAAATAAAAATAAAGTTTAAAAAAAAAAAAAAAAAAAAACTAAAAGAAATGAACAAAATTCTTGATAGGTATCATTTTCCAAAGTAAAATCAAGACCTGATAAATAATTTAAATAAACTTATAACCCCTAAAGAAACATAAACAGGTATTATAGGTCTCTCAATCACAAAAAACCCAGGGCCAGAAGCTGTTAGCTCACAATGCTACCAGATTTTCAAAGAGGTGCTAATACTGATAAACCTCAAATTGTTCCACACAATAGACAAAGAAGGAACAAACTATTTTTTTTTTCAAATGAGGTTACAGTTACTCTGATACTGAAACCACACAAAAGCTCAGCAGAGAAAAAGAATTACAGATCGATTTTAGTCTTGAACATTGATGTAAAATACTCAATAAAATACTCACAAACTGAACCCAGGAAGACATCAAAAGGTTTTCTACTTTGATCAAGTAGGCTTCATCCCAGAAAAGCAGGAATATTTCAACATACAAAAACCTGTCAATGTAATCCAAAATAAAAACAAAGTAAAAAAAAGCCAAAGGTGATTGTGATCATCTTATTAGATTCTGGAAAAGACATTGACACACTTCAAAATCCATCCATCCCCAAAAAGTTTTAGAGGGATCAGGAGTAAAGGGGACATACCTAAATGTAATAAAGGCAAATACATAAAGCCAATAGGCAACATCAAACTAAATGGAGAGAAGCTTTAAGTGATCCCCCTAAAATCAGGGACAAGACAGGGCTGTCTGTTCTCTCTGTATCTATTCACTATAGTTCTTAAGGTTTTAGTTACAGCACTAAGACACTTGAAGAAGACTAAGGGGAAATGAAAAACTGAAGGTATCACTATCTGCAAGTTATATAATAGTATACATTGTTTATATTATTATGAATAAAGTCTCATTTTTTATCCATGCATCCCCTTGTTCAAACACCCATCTCCCTCCTGCCCCTCTCAGTCACTCTCTCTTCTCCCTCTAGAGAGCTGCGTGCAGCTGCACCTTAAAGATGGCAGTGGCTTCTGCCCTCCACCTTCCACATGGTGAGTGCTCTCAGTGATAAACAACTCCATATTTGGCTAAGGCTAAAAATCTGGCTTGCTTCCGCATACCTGGACCTATCAGTAGTGCCCACATGGCATACTAGGCTTGACTGCCCAGAAGCTATTTAGGCCATGAGTGGGTTTCCCCGGAGTCAGCAGAAGACGATTGTTCAAGGTTCCTGAATAAACTGCTGAAAGAAGAGTCTGGTGTTGTGTCTTCCTTGCTGGTCGAGGTGTTCGCAACACTCTCCATCTCCTAATTTCCTCCCCAGCAAGGGCAAGAGGTCCCAAGGTCCCAAGCTTAAAGATATAGCCTAGACCAAGGTAACAAAATATGAAGAACCCTATGTTCAATGACTATTGTTTTCATAATGCACAGACATACACAGATTTTAAAGCAACTCATCTCTGATATTAAAGTCTAACTAAAGAATGTGTAATATTTTGCTCTCATCTGTACATGTCAGAATATGTAAGAATACATTTTATATAGTCATAATATTTACCAATACATAATTGATAATAATAGAAAAGTAGTTGTTTTCTTTAAGGGTCTGGCCACAGGGAGTTTAATTATGCTTCAGTAAGTAAATGAGCAGCATGAATGGGTATTTTTGTAAATGGGGAGATCATAAGTGTGGGTATGATTCTGAGAGGACTGCTAACTGAGTTTGATGGGATATATGATGTAAAATCACCAAATAATGTATATATATATATGTATGTATATATGTATGAATATATATAAATAGTACACATTGGTGATTCTAAAAATTCTACCAAGGAACTCCTACAGGTAATAAACACCTTCAGTTAAGTGGCTGGATATAAAATAAACTAAAAAAAAAAATCAGTAGCCCTTTTATACACAAATGATAAATGGGCTGAGAAACTAGAGAAAAACATCATTCACAATAATCTCAAATAATATAAAATATCTTGTTGTAACTCAAACTAAGCAAGTGAAACAATTATCTAAAAATTTAAAGAAAACAATGGGAGAATATATCAGAAGATGAAAAGATCTCTCATGCTTATGGATCAGTAGGATTAACAAAGCAAAATGACTATTTTATCAAAAACAATCTACAGATTAGACATAATCCCAATTAAACCACAGCACAATTCTTTACAGACCTTAAAAGAACAATTCTCAACTTCCTATGGAACAACAAAAAACCCATGACAGATAAAACAATCCTATATCTTAAGTGAACGTATGGAGACATCTACATCTGTAATTCCAGGATGTACAACATAGCTATAATAATAGAAAAATGCATGGTATGGGCAGAAAAAGAGACAGGTGTACCAATGAAATTGAATCAAAGACCCAGATGCAAATCTACACAATGATACCTGATTTTTGACAAAAAAACAAAATTATAAAATTGAAGAAAAAAGTTTCTACAATAAATAGTGCTGCTATAACTGAATGTCATTATGTAGAATAATGTAGTTAGATTCATATCTATCACTCTGCAAAACCTCAAGTCCAAATGGATCAAAGACCTTACCAGAAATTCTGAAACACTGAATTTGATTGAAGAGATAGTAGGTAATATTCTTAGTATATTGGCAAAGGAAGCAACTTCCTTAATAGAACACCAAGTGCAGACACTAAGATCAGCAATTAATACATGGGACCTAATGAAAAGCAAAACCACTATCAATAAGACAAAATGGCAGCCTAGAGAATGAGAAAAGATCTTTGTCTACTCCACATCTGACAGAGGACTGATCTCTAAAATAAATTCAGAACTACTGGCTAATCAGTGTTTGATTAAACCAATACCAGTGACAAATCTTTACAATGTACAAGAGAATTATCCCATAGAAAATACATGCATTTTTCAAAATTTGTACACTTTTACAAGCACAATGTACTTTGATTTTGTGTAAATTTAAGAAAAAAACAATGGACCAGAGAGATGATTAAGAGTTCTTACTACTCTTTCAGTAGACTGAGTTGGGTTCTCAACACTCTTGTTGACTTACCAACTATATCTCTAGTTCCAGGGTTTGTAACTCTCTCTTCCAGTTTCTGAAAGCACCCCCAAACACATGACTACAGCCACCCATACCTTCTCATACATGTTCATAAATTTAAAAATAATATGAAAATCAAAAGCCTAAAGGACATGAAGATAGATCATAAAATATAGAAAATAACATGACTATTGCATAATAAAATCAACTCAATAAAAGATGTGAGTTAAAAGTGGCTGACTTAAGTAACCAGGGCCATAAACAGAATTTGTACATTAACACCAAAGTAATTGTAATTATACACTGAACCTTAGTTTATAATGTCATTTCCCATGAAGATACAAGCTGAAAATCAAGAACAACATATAGTTGTCCCTCAGAATTCATGGGATGACATCAAATTCATAATCCATATTAATGCTGAAGTCTCTTATATAAAATGATTCATGATTTGCAAATAATATATGTTGTACTAAATATCTGTAGATTGCTCACAATACTAAAGAAGTTATAAATATTTTGTAAACAATTGAGTTATATTTTTCTTTATAATAAGAAATCAAGCAGTTTATATGTTTATTATAAATATATTTTCTTTATATACTCATACAGTTGGTAGAATCTCCAATGTGGAAACTGTGAATAGAATGTTGCATACGTCTATCAGGATTAATCAAGAGACAGTGAATAGTGAAAAAGGAACCTGATTCCTTATGGTTAAAGTGAGAAATTATGATATAGGATGAAAAGTTTAGAATGAAGTGTGTTATAATAGGTCAGAGTTTAATCCAGGTTTGGATTAACATAAATATATTTATGCATATGAAAATTTATATAAACAATGCCAGATGGATACATATGGGTATATTAATTTATAGCTAGACATGTATAAATATTCATTTATATATAAATATCTATCTAAATTTTATCTATCATTTAAAGAAATAACTGTCAAAGGTACATATAGTCAATATGACATAGGGACATAGATTTTATTTTTTCTTTAATGAAATAACTGTATTTGGAGGAAGAAATATATAAGATTAACCAAGGACATCATGAAGTTATTAAAAAGAGGTACTTGAAAAAATTTACAGTGACTGGCAGATGTGCAAGACACATGGAAAACATTGAAAAAGCAATCAAAAATTATGTTTGTGACAATTTGAGTATCAAAATGAATTAGGTCAAGTTTTACAATAATGAAAATTATAAAAATACATTTTTATAGTTTACATTTTTAATTGCTGTAAATAAACATATAATGATAGAAAAGGAGAAATGAAAAAAATTAAAAGAAGTTGCAGACTAAGTCCAGCCATTAAGAGTGATAACTGATGGTCTAGAGAACCAAGCTCTCATAGACTGAGAGGCTCACAAATGTCTTCTCACAGCATGGGATAGACTTCATGTCATCTCCTAGATCATTCCAGCATCTCCTCTGCCACAGGCACAAACTCATACATACATAACAAGAAAATAAAAAGTAAATTCTTTTAAAAGATCTCTTTGTCATCTATAAAAATTAAAAGTATAAAAAATACTCAGCATGAACAAACACAATGCAGAGACCCACGAATACATACAATAAATCATCATTAACTAAGAAAGATAAAACCCAACAGTGATGAAACCTAATAAGCAACAAGGGTAAGTCCACATCAACCATTAATTCTTTAAAAAAAAAGAAAATAGTCATAGCAGGTCAGGTAAAATGTACACTGAATCTATGTAAGTGAAATTTGCTACTCTGCAATTTTGAATTATTCTTATTGTTTAAACTTTTCAATAGGCAGTTTACTGTGTTTGTGAAGTTTTGACTGATGAGATAAGAGAGAGTTCAGATATTACCCTGGTTTTATAAGTCACATGTAGAAACAAGTTCTGGGCTTTAGAGAAAAATTCAAATTCCAGATTACTGAAAAAGAATAAATTAAAAGATCAAAGAAGCTAAAGAGTATACATATTCAATATCCGTATATAATGGCATAAACAAATAGAAAATTTTATGTATAGATAATTACCAATGCAATGGCATATTCTCACAATGGCATGAGAAATTAGTTGGGTGAATGTTTCCTTCTGGTGGTTTCTTATTACTAAAAAATATCCTTAACCTTCCAGTTTTAAGAATGATTCATCATTCTAAGGCATCTTTTGGCAATTATTACTATTTTTTAAGTAACCATTACCATGGATAGTTATTTATGTTAGAATAGGAACAAAGAAGATGATGTGATTAGATTTAATAGATATTTTTAAATACATGTTTGTTAAATAGCTAAACTGCTTCTTGTAATTACCTCACACCTACATGTGACTGATTTTCAACAAAGAGTTCATATTCTCAATCAGCTTGAGAGAAAAAAGAACACAAAATTATCTATCTGTAACTTAGAAGGCATCATGTGAATTACTTTGGGTAAAGGTTACTAAGGCTCTTGAAGGTTTAGTCAACGTTTGCTCCCAGGGTTCTCAATTATGTCACCGTTGTTAACTTCTGAACAAGATAAGCAATTTGTTGTATGGGGATTCTGGGCATTTGATTTTAGCAACAGTTTTGTCTAATATTTACTAGGTTTGTGACAAATGCTCCATCCCAAGTTGCAATAAACAAAAATGTTTGGAATCACTGGCAATGTCCTTTCTGGCCAGGCACTGCATTACACCCAGATGAGAATCTCTGACATTTAAGTTTCAATTTCCACAACTACATCTGTGTTACTTTCTGCTGCTTCTGTTACAGACAACTACAATATAGAGGTTTAACGCAGCATCTGGTTATTATTACAAAAGATGATGAGGCTTTTTTCCCTGCTCCTGGTCTCATAGATAAAAATACCTCTTATCAGGAAGCACAAGAGAGTCAGCTTCCAGCTTCATTCAAATACCATTTCCTTAGTGGCCGTCTGCTGGGAGTTATTTGCAGTGTTTTGAGGCCAAGTATGTGGCTCATGCCATATCCCTTCTCTCCCACTTTCCAGCAAATTTAGAAAAAGTGAGTCATTTTACGCTCTTCAAACTAAAAACATGCTTCTGCCTTATTCCCTGGTTTTATTGATCATCCTCTAGCTGGAGCCATTTCCTGGGCTTTAATGGATCAAACAATTAGATTCATCTCATCAGGATAATCTAAGATAATTTAACCATTGTCAGACATGCAATCTTAATTATAGCTAGAAGAATATTTTGGTAGTATTGCTAGCATACTAGTACTTGGTGAACAACCAGGGTACACATCTTGGAAGAACACCACTTGAATTCTTTGACCACAAATCTCTGTCTTAAACAGGAAGAACCAGCAACTAAAAGTCACAGTTCTGCAAATGTATTTTCCCTATCTTCTGAGTTGTCACATGCTGTGGCTAAGACCTTATCGTCTTATGTTTTTTTATTTAAGGTTCATATTGAGCGTGAGCTTTGAGAAAGCTGTCACTTCATCCTTAGGTGACAGTAAACACATGCAAGGAACCTTCCCATCAGAACCACAGAGTCCAACAGGTCATGTACAGAAATTCAGAGTATTTAAACTGAAATTTATATAAAAAGTAAAGATCTTAACTCTCCAGAGAGTAGTTTAGTGTTTCTATCCACTACAAAGCATCTAATAGACAGACACTTTCACCAGCTAAACAACAGAGCCCTTACAAAGACTATAAAGCAGGCTTATCTCCATGTAAAAGTATTGGTAAGTACTGATTGTCACAATACAGAATCATTAAAAATCTTTGAGAACTGCAAGGTTTCAGCAATCAGAACTGATCACTCTAGCTTTAGGGAACTTCCTGAGCATTATTTTGACTTCTTTGTCTGTCCTCTAGCCATATTTAGTTAGAATGAGCTTAATCTATTTATTTGCTTTACTTGGGTGGAGTTGAATAAAATTAATGGTGATACGTTGGTAATGCACCCCACTTTGTTCCTTGTTTTGCTTTTATTTTAGAGCTTTGATGGTAGAAAAACACTGAGAATGAACCTTGTCTAAAGATTTGTCCTTAAATGATAAACTAAAATTTGGATGGATACTTTACAATAAATTTAGAATATATAAACATTTAAAATTTAACTAGAAGAGTTTTTTTTTTTTTTGCTTCATTTCTTTTATTATTCTGATTCTCTTACTTTCTAAAATTCTTTGCTGGAAGGTTGTTGTAGGTGCTGATGAGTCAAGGGCTACTGGTTACATCATCCCTGTTTAGGATGTCCAGACCCATACTTCTACTTTCAGACTAGAAGTTACTGTGCAGTCTGCTGAGAGAGAAAGGGCAATAGATGTCTTACTCAACTGTGAATATTACAAATATGATATCAACTCACCAGGCAAGATTTTCTCCTCTGCTATAATAGTGAAATCACTGTTATAGGCACATCCAAATGCCATATGACTGTATTTGAGGATGACTCCTCGGGGGGGGGGGGGGAATCTATTTCTGATACTTAAATCCAATTAAAAAAACAATGGCTGGTAAAGTCAGAATAGAGGGGAATCTTAATATTGTTACATAGTTAAAGAATATATAGCATAAAACTTCCTTCTAAACATTTATGCTTAGACACAGACAAATGTTACTGTTATTCTTAATCAGGTAGTTTTTCTTTGGGAGGAACTCTGGTAAATGAGGGAATGTTCAGAATAAGGGATATGGGACTATTTGTTCTACTCTAAGTCTCACAGAACATTGCAGAAGATGGAGCAGAAAGACTATGACAGCTGGAAAATAGGGGGAGGTAATTTGAAATGGTATGTTCTGGGCGTGACACATTCATTGCAATCATGAACTCCTAGCAATGGTTTTGCCTTTAAGACTTAGAAAGTCAGCAGTCATGAACTGCAGAGGGAGAAATGTGGTCCCACACTATCATCTTCTACTATTTGCTACAGACAACTTTTCAGGGAAAGAAGAATTACTACCAGTTGTCAAGTCATTGGAGTTCCTACTAGGCTCCACCCAATAATTCCAATACATGATCACAAAGAGAGCCTCCATTTAACTCAGTGAATTGCAAAATGAATTGACCATGGAAAGGGAACATGCAACAAGGAAGAGGAATAGATTGACATATATGGGAAAGATATAAAAGAGGGTTAGGATTATATTTAAAATAAGTATATGAAGCTGTCCAAGAATATTGTTTCATTTAATTAATGAAAAATATAATTTAGATCATGGAATTAAGACATGAACCATGATTATAGCTTATTGAAAAACTTCTTTCACAACCATTAGTGTGCTGCTGACTATTCATGCCATGAAATATAAAATCTTGTCTTAACTGGAGGGTTCAATATAGATGTACCTATTGTTATATGAATTTAACACTGTAAACATTTTCTAACCATGATTTAAAACTTAATTTAAAAAAGACTTCCTGAGAATCCAAGGTTCTATTGGTAGAACTTTCATGCTCTTTCCATCAGGTTTACCTAGAAAGCAAGAATATCTTATGAATCATTCGACGTTTTATGCATTAGAACTGGCATGTAAGTATCATGGCAGAAACCATGATGAGCCTTGAATACCAAGCTTTGCAGAATAAATTCACTCTCATATCTTTACCTGTCTGCCCATTCATGTGTATCTTGGTTAGTATCTATTTATGTGATAAAGACTGTGACCAAATGCAAATTGGAGAGGAACAGTTTACTTCACATTGCATGTTACAGTCATAGAGTCAAACTAAAGCCTGAATTCGAATTAGAAACCTGTAAGGAAAGATTGAAAGAGAGGTCATTTGTAGTAAATGCTTATCATCAGACACTTTGTAACGTGCTCCGTTTACTTTTAAACACAACCTAGTGCCACCTGCCCAGGGGAGTACATGACACTTCCACATCAACCATTAATAAAGAAAATGACCCACAGTTTTTCTTACAGATTAATGTGGCAGAGACATTTTCTCAATTGGATTTTCCTCTGTTCAAACAACTATAACTTGTATCATATTGCCAAAAACTAACTGGGACAACATGCTTCCTACAGGTTCAGACAGTGCTTATGAAGTGTTAGATGCAAGTAGTTATTGGTTGTTATCATAATTATTTAAAACAATTATTTTCTTGAAAATATTTTTATGCTATAGTACAAAACAAAAGACTAACATCAAACTGTAAATTAGATATTTATGACATTTATATTCAAATTTGATTTTGAAAAAACACAGTTTGACATATGCCTTTATTATTCTGGTATTTGGTCTCATATCACGCAATGTTTGGCAGGTGACAAGTGACCTTTATTTATTTATTTATTTATTTATTTATTTATTTATTTATTACTAGATTTAACATTGACATGAATAATATCTTCAGAAAATTTGAAGTCTAAACTGTAGTTTTGGCCTTATTTGAAAGCCAGATTGGCTTGGTAAAATGACAAGATTCACATGAGATATGGTTTATGCATTTGAAGAAAATAAAATTTTAGATATTTTAATAACTCAATGGAATTTTTAAATGTGTCAATTTATTATCAGTCAATAGGAACAACAGCAGATTTGGAAAGTACACTCTACAGAGTGGTATGACAATTACTGTTATATATCTCGGCAATCTTTTAATAAACTATATAAGCCTTGTTTGCATTTATCATAGTGAACCCTTAGCAAATACTCAAGTGAAAAAGAGAGCTTACATATTTATAAGAGTAAATTTACATATAACTGCACATAAAATATTCTGTTCCTTTATACTTCTTTAATTTTCACTAAAATCATCATGTAATTATAGCAGAGATACAAATGTAACAAAAATTATGCCAGGCATTATTAGAGTGTTCCTCAGTTTTAAGGGCATCTGTTATATGAGAAGTATCTGGTTTCAGCTTCCATTTTTATCCCAAGCATAAGATAAAAATAAAGACTTTTTTTTTTTATCTTTTCCTCTTTCAATGGACAGTGTTGAAACTGTACCAACCAAAATTATTTCTAAACTGCATTGAAAATAATTATTGTGAACTATCCACATATTAATTTACAAAGAACAACAGGTACAAACAGAAGATGGAGGCTTTATTTCAGTCTAGGCTATAAAATGTCAATATCTGAGTCATGGAACGTTGTTTATATTCATAGTCCTGAAGCTCATGTTAGTGAATTATTTAAATATCTTAGTGCCTGTTCAAGGCAAAATGTATGGAGAGATGAATGTTTGAATAACACAATTACATGAACTAAACTAAAAAATTAATAATTCATTCACAGTGTAGGTACTGAGCTCTGAGAAAGCTTGAAGAACACAGGCTTCCAGGGATAGATGCGTATCAGAAATAACAGAGAAGGACATTTGGAGTTGAGGGCTAGTGTATAGAGCAAGGAGACAGAGAATATTGCTGAGGAATTGCAGATGGTGAGTGTGTCCAGAGTTTAGAGTCCACAAAGATGTGACACAAGAGAAAATGCAAAAATAAATGGATGGAGATGTCATTGAGAATATTTAGTTTGTATAGTATGGTCAAGAGACAGTGATAATATGTTTTTAAATTATTCTTATATATTACTTCAATTGACACATAATAATTATACATTCCAATTGGGTGATTGTTTTGATATTTTATGAAAAATCTTAAGGTACTTCAACCTGACACTTACTGATGAGAACCAAATCAATCACAGCTCTGGACACAAAACAAAAAACAATAAATGAAAACTGTCTTAGTATGCTTGCCTACAAAAGCACTCATTAATTTTCCTCAGCTGAGCATGCGAAAGCATTTATTTTGTCTTTTGTAGTAAGAAGAAAGCAAAATTTGAACAGTGAGTCCTTATTTGCCTTGCTTGATCTCTAGTTGTGATGCTTACTTTTAGTTTCTTGATAATGTTTAGATTCTGTTATCTGGTGTAGGAAACAACTCTAAGGATCCCCTAAAGAGAACTACAAAACTTTGCCAAAAAAACACATACTTTTTAGTTTTTGAAATCCACAATAATTTTTACCATTCCAGCAAATTCCTCTGAATAATCTATGGATAAGCATTTAACATAAAAAAAACTCTCCAGTTCCCTCACATCTGTGCTCACTAAAATGTGGCAGTGTCCTGGGACAAATAAACAAAGGCTAGATGCCCACGTTTTTTGAAACAGTGGTTAACAAATGCATATTTTATCAATGATCATTTTGTCAATGGTCATTTTTTATCTGCTTCTTCAGGGCCTGTTTAATGACTATTGATATCAGTATTAAGTGTTAAACAAATATAATTATTTTTTCCTCAACTATAGAGCTGCTGTAATCAAATAAAAACATTCACTTTTTCAGTCTTCTTTGTCAAGTTCTTGGCACTGTATATCTAGGGAGAAAGCTAAGATCTCAACATTTTTTTCCTATATTTCTTCTGATGCATGTCACAGACATTGATGACTTTAGGTCTAGAACTTGATGGATGCTACCAAGAAACCACAAATTCCTATGTGTTCATGTAGCACACTGACAGGCTAATGTGACCAGTGGTCTTTGCTTAGCAATTAAGAGCAAAGTATATAGGGAATTGTGAGTAAGCACTATGTAATCAAGAAAATCAGCAGCATCTACCAAACAAATGCAATTACCTTGTGAGTTTTGAAGTCATATTTAAAATTCAGAAGTATGTGGGAAATTGGTATGTTATCTAATAAACTTCTCCACAGACAGGAGAGAGGAACATAAACAACCTCACTAGCCATTGGTCTTTAATTAAAATCAAAGACTTCATATTACTGGGCAAGAATACTGATTTCAGTTTCAAAATCATTATCAATAGTGTATAACACATTGTCAAACAAACGCACTGCTCTTGCTGTGCAGTCTGCTCTTGTTGGCATTTGGCAGCCTGAAAACACTGTCATGGTATCTAATGCTCATATTTTTCCAAATATAACAAAGGGAGAACAAAACTCTACAAATTATTAGAAAATATTAGCAAGCATCAGTATCCATGGGTTTGCTCATGGATTTAGACAAGGGGCAAGCTCCTAGGTGCTTTCTTCCCGGATATCTTATGAGATTTACATTGATCAGATAATACATTTAATATCAAGAAAATAATAATTTTGAAAATTAAATAGTTTTATGTGCCATTAATTTAAAAAACAAAATAGGAGGGATTATTTTAGATCTTACTTAAACTTAAGCTTCTGTTATGCATTAAACCCATAAAAATTTACTGATATTTTATCTATTGAACATTTCAAAGTGCTAGTGCATGTGTGTGAAGCTACTATGACAAGTCTTCACACACACTGATTTACAAAATTATGTAATATTAGTCCTGATTTTGAGGCATATTGGTTCTCTAAAGTATGTCTTCCTGGGCACAGTTCTTTATTTCTTACCCTTTATGCTTAAGCTTATATGAATATCTTGCTATTAAATGATCCTTAAAACAAGCAAACAGAAGGAATAAGATGGATAGAAGGAAAAAAGGTAAAAATAAGAAAAAGGAGGAATAGAAGAGGAGAAACAGCAGCCCAAAAAACAACAGAAGACAATGATGATATCATCACAACAGAAGATAATGATAACATCATGACAACAGAAGATAATGATGACATCATAACAACAGAAGACAATGATGACATCATGATAACATAAATGAAGAAGACTGAAGCCAGCTAACATCACAGAATTTATTTTAGAGTTGCTTATTTTAACTTTGATATATTCCATCTAAAACACCCTTTATCCCTCTTTCTTTTCTTTTTGATGTTAGCAAACTTCCAAACATCAAAGAGATCAAAACAATCATTCAATAATTTCTAGATGATATATATCTGCCTTTTCCACTAAGCATTTTCTGAACTTTATTTTCAAGGAGATGAAGAACTTTTCAGGCATAACCAGACAGCAATTAAAGGGTAACTATCTCTCCCACAAGTGAAAAATAGTCATATATTTCCTTGCAGCATCACAAATAAGCAAGTGAAAGGTACATATGCTCAATTCTTAGTCCTAAAATGAATGAAAACTCCTTAAAGGGAAAAGAAAAAAAGGTGAAAGAATATTCTGTCTATATTATTATTATAATATTATTCAGCATATTTAATGTTTTTGTTTAGGTCTTGAGACAGGATATATATATATATATATATATATATATATATATATATATATCTCAAGTTGGCCTCAAACTTAAGAATCTCTGTCTTCACTTCCCATGTGTTGGGATTATGGTTGTATACTACCATATTAGTACTATTTTAAATATCAAATTATTATTCTTAGTATTATAGAGCATATATAAATATAAATTTAATGAGTATAAAATTGAAAATGAAAACAAATTATTTGCCTAGAGTATTTTTATGTATATCAGTAGACAACAGTTTCCTGTATAGTACCAATCAGAAAACTGAGAAAATGTGAGTTCCAAGGACCAGGTAATGCTTCATGGTTATTAGCAAAGCCTGCTGACTGGTAAATATTTGAGATGTGTCAATCTTGATCCTGAAGTAACTAACAAAAATTTTTCACATGGCATGAGTACCAGCTTGTTGCTATTTGGCTATTGAGTGGTTTATAGTTCTTATACCATTTCCACATGGTGCTTCTACTTGCTTCAGCTACATATTCATATTGATATCCGATGCTTTCCTTAAACTAAAAAATAATAAATGAATAATGTCTAGAAGACATTAATCATGGCTCAGTAAGTAAAGTTCTTGCTCTGCAAATATGATGATACAATGATATAATTTAGATCTATAGGATCTATATAAAACTAGGCCTGGTAACATAAATGTGACTACCATACAATGGTGCTGGAGACAAGAAGAGCCTGAGGACTTGCTGACTAGCCAATCCAATTGAAATATAATGCTCTGGGTTCAATGAGAAACTCTGTCATTAAGAAAGTAAAACAAAAGGAGGTATAGCATGGTAGAGAAAGACTTTGGATATTAATGTCAGTTCTCCACATACTCATATATATGTGCATGTACCGGCACACACACACACACACACACACACACACACACACACACACACACACACACACACGAGAAGAAAGTAGAGCATTTCAGATTAATATTTATGTCCTTGCATCTGTCCACATTTTCATTCAAGCCAACACTGCATGTTTCTAGGTCAAGAATCTTAAATCTTTTCATACATTTTTTTTTTACAAAGTTTTGAATTATCTTATCATTTCTCCAACTATTCCAATGTATAAAATGCACTTCAATATTTCTAAGCTGGTAAAATAAATCACATCTTTTGTCCTTCTGGCTTTTATTTCAGAATTCAGTTAGATTATAATTACTTTTATGTAGGATCTACTTACTGATTTATATTTTTGTTGTAAAACAAGGTGAATGAGGCTGAGATAGCTCAGTTTGGAAAACACTTGGCTGTGAAAGCATGAGTTCATTTTGATACCCAGAATCTACATAAAAAGACAAGCATGGTGGCTCTTGTCCAAGGGACTTGGAGAACATGCGGCTTGCTAGCTCTCCAGTCTCCCTATTCTAGCTTATGACTCTCCTCATCCAGACAGTGGTCATGCCTTAAAAAATAAGATGAGTTGCTCTTTAGCAATGCTATTAAAGGTGACCTCTGGCCTCACCTGGACATGCATGTAAGCACATGAACACAAATATGCTCTCTCCCCATAAAAACACACAAGCCCAGACATTTACATATACATATTAATAATATACATGTATTTATGTATATATAAATACAAAATAATAAATCGTATAACAGTTTGAAACAATGGACAAAGGCTGTAGATTATACTGAGTCTTAGAGAAGATCTATCTCACAGGAAAGCAAAATAATAGACTTCATTTCCAGGGCCTATATTTTAGTGTGTATTGTGTTCATTGCTAGGAGACAAAGATAAAAAAAATCTTTTACACCCAGAAAGTTTCTGTCTATAATCTTATCTATAATCTTTTAGCAGTAAATTTATTATGTTGTTAAGAGAAGTAAATAGCACATGAACTTTCTATTGATTCCATGTCAGAGAAACTTATTTTTAGTGGAGTATTATGAGGTACAACCCAGGATGAACATAAGAATGATTTGTCTTCAATAATATAAATGGGTTAGAGCAAAAAGCTGCAACAGTAAGTTGTAAATGGCAATGGGGGGAGATTGTTTTAAAAGGCTGAAGCTCAGTGGTAACAAATCTGGTGGTCATGTGACCTGCTACACTCCATAGTTTCTTTTTTTCTCTTTTCTTATTATGAATAAAGTCATATTTTTTTATCCATGTATTCCCTTGTTCAAACTCCCTTCCCCTTCTCGTGCCTCCCAGTCACTATCTCTTCTCGCTAAACTCTATCTCCTCCACAGCAAGGGCAGGAGTTCCCAATGTGGCTTAGTTCAGCATCCACTCCCAGCAGATCTGCTTTCCTCACCCCAACATCAAGACTGGTTCAGGTGTTGTTCTCGAGGGAATGGGCTCCAACGTGCCAGTCCAAGGTGTTTCAGATCCCAAGTTTTTCAGTGGTTGTGGTTTGCAGCTTGGACATGCTTTGCTTTCTGCTAATGAGTGAATACATCCCCTGCTTATCTTTCTGGGTTTGTGATACCTCACTCAGGAGGATATTCTCCATATCCACCCATTTGCCTGCAAATTTTAGAATATCATTGTTTCTTATTGCTGAGTAGTACTCCATTATGTAGATGTACCACAGTTTGCTAATCCATTCTTCAGTATGTTTCCAGTAGATGCAATTAGGAAAAAGTATCATTTACATGTCATCTTGGCTATAAAAGGAGTTTTATTTGTTAGCTTGAAAAACAACTTTTACTGCATATCTCTCTTCAAAAATAATGTAACAGAAATACACAAAATCTACAGAATACCAAGTAAAAAATAGTACAATGGGTTTTAGAAACATATTTTATTATGGATTTGAATTTCTTGTTCAACTAAAGTGAGTTGAATAGAGTATAAAATCTAAACAGAGTTGGCATATTTCTTTAATGAAGCCTGAAAAATGAAATTGTAACAGAGGTTATGTGTGAATGAAATTAAAAATTTCATATATGTTTCTTGGCTCTTTTTGTCAGAAAATAGAAAAAAAAATAATTGAAACTTGATAATTTTAATGATCTTTGATTAATAATGTCTGACCATAAAATGTGTCATAATTTTACTGTTACAGAGAAAATTCTCAAATGTGGAATTTATCATTTATTGTGTATATATCACATATAGTCCTATTTTTGAGAAATAAAATATTATATTATTGTGTCAAAATAAAAAAATTATAAGGCAGCTTTAAGAATATTTGCATAAGTCACTTACAAGTTGTTACAGTCAAAACTGCTAAGATTTCATAATTTTTTTTGTTAGAGGGGTTTTTGCACTTTACTATCCTTCCTAGCTTCACATAAGTGTGTAAGAAAAAAATGTATCCATTATAGAGCCTATCAAGAAATCATGTTTTGTTCATCTGCCAGACTTCTCAGCAAATGTATCTATGATGAATTTCTTCCTTTCTATCACTTTCATTCATTTCACATCTATTTGAGAAAATACAGTCTCAGCAGAGTTTTTGGGTGCACTGATTGAGAGAGAAGACCAGATGAAGCATGCTTATTTCTGATTAACTGAGTTGGAAACTGATATTTATTAAGACCAAAGACTGAATTCCTTCTACTGTGTTTCCATTCACTTTATAATAATATTCTAAACACCTTTTTACATTTCTTTTGTGTATGTTACTATTGGTGAGATTGTTATTCGAAGACTTAGAAAATAATAACTTTTTTGCAAATCCAGAATCCAATTTTGTAGCCCACAACCACTAGTTTTTCTGTGATTCTTATCCTCAATTCTATTATTTTAAGTGGATGTTTTCTTCCCAAAGACCTGGCAGATAAACCTTAAACAGTCTCTTCATTGTGCAAAAGCTTTGTCTATTTACTTATAAACATCCATCATTAACATATGAATAAGAATTCTTTTGATTATTTATCAATTTCTTATTATGTTCAGTCTCCATATGTCAGTCCAGATAGGTCTCCTCTCTGTGGTTGCTTAGTGTGAGTCTAAACAAGTTACATAAGTAAGAAAGAAAGTTTACAAGCCTACCATTTACTGACATTGTGGACCCTGTTAATCACCTCCTTGAAACTCTTCTCTCAGATCTATGTAAGCAGGTAAATTAAAAGCATTATGCAATTTATTACCTGAATTTAGAAGTCTAGCACAAAATCAAACCCCACAGACTATAAACATTAAATCTTTGTCAAATAAAAGCTGTCTGTTTCACTTCCTCCCATATTCTCATCTCTGACAGGTACCTTCCCTAATCACAAGCCATCCATCAGAGTCACTATAATTTCCTGCGTGCCCACACCACCTGAGACAAGTGAAGCTTTGCCTGTGCCTTCCACACATAAAACAGCCTCCCTTTATTATCTGGAGTCTGAGTCAGGAAGGGCAAAGTGCCGGTCCTGCCTGAAAACTACAGTAGTGGGTTTTGCCAATGCCTTATTCAATTTCCAAGCCCAATTCATTTTTTATAAACTCTACTAATTTAATCTACCTTCAAAAGCTTTATCTTCTCATTTCAACTCTAACCATAATGACCAAGTCAGGGCCCTTCGACGTTTGCCTCTGGAAGTTACAAGAGACCCTTCTCTCTTCTTCCTGCCTCAGTAGTCTTCTCTGATCTCAGAACTTCCTCTTACTCTCCTATCATATATGATTTTATGAAATACACCATATAATATTTTTAAATAGTTCCTTATACTCTTAAAGCAGGGGTTTTCTAATCCTTTTGTTTAATAATTTATCCTTTAAAAACTTTACACATGAGCACTGCAGCTGCATCACCCAACTCCTCCCTCACACTCCCAATCCCCCTGTGCCCCATCTCAAATTCATAAACTTTGATCTAATTATTGTTAAATGTATGTATATACACACATGTATTCCCCTAACTCCTAAGCATACTGTGTATCATTCTTCAAAGTAACTATAGACTATATGTTTAAAGCAAAATTTAATTATCATACAACAAAATGCCTCCATTTAATAATAGCACACAAACATTCCAAACAGGAATTATTTGAAGAGGGCTGACGTGAGCTCAGTTGGTAGAGTGCTTTTCTTGCATGTGTGAGGCCCTGATATATACCACTGTACAAAGAAAAAAGAAAAAAGGAACAAATTCTTTTCCAAAAGTAATAGACTTCAAATGTTGGGAAGGGGAAAAAAGCAAAAACAGGATACCAGGAGAGAGGAGAGGCAGAGCTTTGTTGTTTACAGCTCCCCAAGAAAGAAGGCAGCTCAGGCCTGAGATGTGTCAGCATTTGTAACCAGCTAGGCAGGACTCCAGTGGATTGCTTAAAGTTTGCTATGGCTGGCTGATGGCTGGAGTTATTCAGCACCTTGGTTCCCTGTGGATTGACTAATTCGGGTTATTTCCAGGGATCTAGGGTATGTGATCTCACCCTATTAGCTGCTATTTGGTCCTGAGGCACTTATGGCAGGTGCACAGTGCCATGGTGTGTAGCTCAAGTGTGGAGCTAATCAACCACTCAGAAGGGGGGACTGACCAGCCACTAGCCAGGACTCAAACTGGGTCATGACATTTCAAAACAAACAGAGTCAAACATTGTTACAGGAAGGCCACTTTGACATAAAGTCTTAACTATACATACAAATAGTAACTGAAAGGAATAGATGATGAAAAGTATTATTCTGATTAGGAAAATATCAGAAATGTAGAGAAAAAGGATGGAGAAAAAGCTACTACTTTTTTAGCTTAATCTGATCAAATAAAACTATGATTTTTTTTCCTGCTAAATATACTAACCTTAAATTCTCAAAATTAATAGTATACTTCACATTTCAGATCTATTATTTAAACTGGTTGTGAATGTCTATAAAACAAAAACAATATTTGACATTTATCAAACATTTATTGTATGCTAAGTGGTATGTTAAACCCTTTGCATTGGTTACTTCATTTGATCTGTAAGACAATCCAAATAAGGTGGATATTTGTTACTTGCTATTAGTGGACAAGGTGACAAGCCTTTGAGTCACTGAATGGTTTCCAAGGGGCTATTTCAATGACAAAGATATTTGTCACCCCCAAAAGAGGTCTTGGAGATTCCAAAGCCCATCTCCGACACTCTATGCCACAAATTATATTAATACCTAAATGACGACAAATTGGTAAATATTTCTTTGATTAACAGCTAGATGGGTGCAGCCATAGAGACACTGAAGAAGGAAAATAATATGCAGTCTTGTGTTTTGTTCACCCAGCCACTCAAAGCTATGTTGGGAGGAAAGTGGTAAGTAAACACTTGTCTCTCAGCTACTGTGAACATTCAGAAAAAGAAAAGAAGGAAAAACACTTACGATTTAAAATAAATTCCTAAAAATCGTCGGCATGTGTTATATTTGGTTCATCAACAGGGGAAAAAATAGACACATGCATTGAAAATGAAATATCTATGCTAAATGTCTTTGATATCCTGCCAGATTTACCCACAGAAGGTCTTGACTATAAACAAACAGCTACTTACACATGTATGACCCTGGAAAGACTGCTGAGTGGGCACAAAATGGTGTCTGTTTTATCTTGAATTTTTGCTTCAATTTGAGCTGTCATATTTTCACCTCCTTTCAAGGAAAAGAAAAAGAGGAACACTAGCTGTGATCTCAGAAGCCACAATCAAGACGCTGTAGAGCCACACCCCACTAACCAATCTATAGCTTTACCAGTGTATGGGGGTGTTTGAAAGGATAAAATAACATTTGTGTCAGAAATGGTGATGTGATAATGGCCATGTCAATTCTATAGACCCTTCCGCCACAGAGTTCTAACCCCACCTCAGCCTCATTATGGTATTTATTAACTCATTAGAGCACCTCTGAAATAAATTGTCTGCTGTTCTAAGTCAGCTTCATTTATCATTAGCTCAGTGAAGGATTGTTTTTACTTGAGGGCTAGGGTGGAATGCACTTAGGATTCCAAAGAGAAAAGTGAATCTTAATTTCTTTAAAAAACAGATTTTAAGCCACATAACTGAAACCAATCCTTCTTATCCTTAAACCCAAAGCTTTTCACTCAGTATAAGTAATATGGAACAGATGGTCAATAAATATTTATTGACTGATTTCATTCTCAGTGAGTTTTCCCCCAATTAAGCTCTAGATCTCTTAATTATATTAACACAAATAACCTGCTATATTGGAGTGTTTGTCAATATTCCACACTTCATTTCCAGTAGAAATATTTGCAAGTGCACTATTTTTGAATAAATTTTTGAGAAGAAATAAGATGCTTATGTGAAAAATTCCACTGATCTTAATGTTTTTTATCAACCCCAAATGATTCATTTTTTTTCAAACACATATTACTGATCACTCAGAAACACATTTTAAGAAACATTTGCTTCAGTAAATTTAGAAATCTGAAACTATTACATGTTCTAATTCTAAGTCTTTTGTTTATATGGAATTTTGTGATTTCAATATATGCCTTTGATTTCCTTATGTAATTTATTTTGCTGTTACATTTAAGGTAGAGAATGGAAGAAGGAAAGTATTGTATTAAGTATTTAAAATATATTTAAAAATTTCTATTTACATGAACATCAAATTTCATAATAAGGCCTATCATATTCTGACTAAAGTGAAAGAGAAAAAAGTTTTAACATCTTCAAGAGTATTATGATTATATCTCTATAAAAAGTGATTATATTAAGTAATCTTATATTCTGATAGTTAAAATTATGATGGATACTAACCAATATGTCTTTCGATAAGTAGATGACTAATGTTGATGTAATGCATTCCTACATGGCTTCTAAAGGACCAATGGAAAAAATATGCACACATGGTTGGTCTTTAGAAACCTGTGTTATTGATGCTAATGCTGCCTGTCCTTTAGACTGACAGATGTTCCAGAACAGATATGAAAATGGAAGAAACGGATTTCAAATTTCTGTCACATTGAGATTTTTGTCCTTGTTTGTATCCTTATACTTGTCATATTATATATACTTAAAACTATTGACCATATTTCAAATTACTTTTAAATTTTACTTTCAATATACAGGTTTACATTTGAGTTACTCACTGTCAGTTCAGATATTCTTCCTGTAAGCTTGTATGTGATAACATATTACACCAAATTCAATAACCCATAACATCTTCGTAGTTTATACTATTTATTGTCTTTAAGAATTACTAGGTAGGGGTGGAGGAATCACTCTGAACTTCCTTCAGCTGACTTCATAGATTGTGTGGCCAATTTGGAAGATCAAGGAAGCTACTACATTCTATGAGAGAGAATTATGAAGAAATATTAAGGGAGCACACCAACATTTTTCCATAGATCACTCTGAAACCCATGTCCAGGTTGACCCCTGAGTTTTATCTGTTCACTAGTTCATTTTTAAAGACTTAAAAATTCACTCAGAATGATGTCAATCTTTTACGTTACCCGTGGGTGCTAAATCTAAAGATTCTCTTTCAAATAACAATATGCGAGAGGCTGGACATAACTAATAATAGCAATAATAACAATAATAATAACTAAGCCTTTTGTTAAAGAACAGTGTTCCTCCTCTTGGCTCCCCAAGGCAATATAGACTTCAATGTGACTCATGCCCCCACCCATACACCAGCACAGGGTGCTGTCCCTTGCTTCCTTTATTATTTCTCCTTCTGATTTTGCTCATATTATGCTGTTATTTTGCTGTGTGTGTAAACTGTTTAAAATCATCCGAGAAAGAAGGTGAATATAAACAAACAAGACCTCATGATATTACATACAGAGATGTTTTGAATCCTTCCGGAGAAATATGCATTTTAAAGTTCACAATGATATTACAGGAATATTACATGCAAAACAACCATGTGATAAAGCAGTGAATGAAAAAAGTCAACCCCCAAAACAAAACATTACTAGATAGTTTTCACATGAGAGTTGCCAGGTATGGTATAACTTATTTAACCCAGAACATAAACTAAATCAATTTTGTTTACTCGGAAAAAAAAAAATAAGAACTGCTACGTAAATGGCATTATGTCAAATAGATGACAACACATTCTTCTGACTATATATCTTTTTTTATCTTTGGGAAAGGTCTCAGTCATCATGACATTTCCCCTGAACAACTTAAAGTTAGTGCTTTCTGCTTGAAGAAGTATTTACCCAGAGATTGGAAAAACCATAAACAGTTGTAAGCAGACAAGGAAGATGCCTCAGAATGCACAGACTTCTATGAGCAGCTAAATCATGGCTCCAGTTCCATAACTTATCACATGTTCAATAAAGAACATGTTAAAAAATCTTTTCCTTTGATCCTAGAAACCCACACTTAGACTAGGAGGCTTTGTTAGGCAATGAGGGTGAGTGAGAAAGATATACGGCCAGATTCGGATTTTTTTAATGTGGGTATTTTCTCTCGGCCTTTTAGTTAGTTTGGATAAGGTTTTCTCTATATTCTGGATTTTCTCAAGTAACCAACTCTTTGTTTCATTGATTCTTAGTATTGTTCTCTTTGTTTCAAATTTATTGATTTCCACCCTGAGTTTGATTATTCTTGCCTCCTCCTGGGTGACTTTACTTCTTTCTATTCAAAATTGTCAGGTGTCCTGTTAAGCCTGTGAGATTCCTCCACATTTGTTATGTAGGTACTTAATGCCCCAAACTATCCTCTTTGTACTGCTTTCAAGATTAACTTTAAAAAAAAATCAGCAGCTCTCTCCCACACAAATGATAAAAGAGTCCAAAAAGAAATCAAGGAAACATCATCCTTTGCAATAGCTTCAAATAACACCAAATATCTTGGGGTAACGGTTAGGTTGTTACTTTGCTTGACCCTGTCCCTGCCTAAAAAGGGGCCAAAGCCTCTGATGTAGGTGTGCCTACCCTTTAAAATCTCCAACCATGTGGAAGATTCTCTCTTTTTCTCTTTCTCTCTGCCGCCTACCCTACTCTTTCTCTTCTCTCTCCCCTCTCCCCTCCTTAATAAACCTAATATGGCTCCCTTGGCAGCCTGCTAACAAGTTCTTTTACGAGTGAAATACTAGCAGTAACTCTAACAATAAAACTGAAAGACCTGTATGAGAAGAACTTTAAGTCATTTAAGAACAAAATTAAAGAAGATATTAGAAAATGGAAAGATCTCTTATGCTCTTGGATAGGTAGAAAAAACATAGTAAAAATGACAATCTTACAAAAGCACTCTATAGATTCAATGCAATTTCCAGCAAAATACAAACACAGTTCTTCATAGCATACTCAACTTCATATGGAAAACAAAAAATCCAGGAGAGCCAAAACAATCTGCTCAATAAAAGAATTTCTTCAGTCATCACTTTTCCTTACTTCAAGATCTACAGTACTAAAAACAGCTTGGTACTGACATAAAAACATGTGGATCAATGGAATTAAAGACCCTGACATTAATCACACACCTATGAACACTTAATTTTAGACAGAGAAACAAAAAACATACTTTGAAAAAAAAGGAGTACAACTTCAACAAGTGATGCTGGCATAATTGGACGGTGGCATGTCGAAAAATTTAATTTGATCCACGTCTATCAAAACCTCACCATAAACACAGTTAAACTGAATCTGATAGAAAAGAAAGTGGGAAAAAGCCTTGAAAGCATTGATTCACGTGACCCTTCCTTAATATAACACTAGAATAAAACATAATGAGATCAACAATTAATAAATGGGATCTCCTGAAACTGAAAGGCTTTTGCAAGGCAAAGGACATGCTCAGTAAGATAAAATAACAACCTATAGAATAGGAAAAGATCTTCACAAACCCTACATGTGACTGAGGACTGATCTCTAAAATATATAAAGAACTCAAGAAACTAGAGAGCAAAACCTAAAAATCCAATTAAAAATATGTCACAGTGCTAAATAAAGGATTCACAATAGAAAAATGTCAAATGGCAGAAAAAAAAAATACTTAGTGAATTGCTCTTCAACCTTAGCCAGGAGGAAAATGCAAATCAGAGTAAATCTGAGATACTATCTTACACCTGTTAGAATACCTAAGATCAAAAACCCTGATGACAACCAGTGCCAGAAGGTAATGTAGAGTAAAGGGAAGACACCTTCATTGATGGTAGAAATATATACTTGTACAGCCACTTTAGAAATCAGTATGGTAGTTCCTCAGAAAACTGGGAATCAATCTACCCAATGATTTGACAATACAACTCTTGGGCATATACCCAAGGGTTCCACATTCTTACCCCAAGGACATTTACTCAATTATATTCACAGCAACATTATTTGTAATAGCCAGAACCTGGAAACCTCATAGATGCCCCTCAAATGAAGAAGGGATTTTAAAAAATATGGTACATTTATACAATGGAGTAATACTCAACAGAAAAAAAAATGGCATTCTGAAATTTTCAGACAAATGTATAGAACTAAGAAAAAAACATCCTGAGTGAGGTAACACAGACCCAGAAAGACAAGCATGGTATGTACCACTCATAAGTGGATTTTAGGCATAAAGCAAAGGATAACCAGGTTACAATCCACAACTCCTGAGCAGCTGTGTAACAAGGAGAAACCTAAATGAGATATTCATGGCACCTCCTGCAAGAAGAAATAGAGAATATCTCTTGAGTAAATTGGGACTAGAAAGGGGAGAGGGTAAGGGGAGGTGAGAATAGATGGTTGAGTTGGGAGACTGACAGAAATAGAGAACAATGCAATAGGTATCTTTATAGAGGGAGCCATTGTGAAGTTCTACAAAAACCTGGTGCTAAGAAAATACCTAAGAACTCACAAACATGACCCCAGGTCCAAGCAATAATAGAGAAGATACCTAAAGTGGCCTTCCTCTTTAATCAAAGTGATGACCACCCTAGTTGTCATTGTAGAACATTCATCCAGCAACTGTTGGAAGCAGATGCAGAGATCCACAGCTAAGCATTGAGTTGAGCTCCCAGTCCAGCTGAAAAGATAGGGGAGAGATTGATTATATTGGCAAAGGGATCAAGATCATGATGAGGAAACACACAGAGACAGCTGACCCAAGCTATTGGGAGCTCACTGACTCTGAATTGACAAGTGGGGAACTGCATGGGAGTGAGATAGGTCTTCTGAATATGGATGACAGTCAAAGGGTATAGGCAGTTTATGGGTCCTCTGGCAGTAGAACCAGAATTTATTCCTAGTGAATGATCTGGCTTCTTGGAACCCATTCCATACAGAAGAACACCTTGCCCATTCTTGATACTAGAGGGAGAGGTTTGGTCCTACATCAGATAGATATGCCAGGCTGCATTGACTTACCATGGGAGTCCTTACCCCTCTGAGGAATGGATGGGGGGATGTGGTGGAGGAGAAGTTGGGGAATTACTAGAAAGAGGGAATATATGGGGTATATTAAAAAAATTAAATAAATAATAATAATAAATTACAGGCAGAAAACAAAAACAAACAACTGCAAAATCATTTTCTTAAAACACAGTAACAGGACCTAGGCTGTTATTTTAGGTTCTTTAGGTTCTTAGTGAACATTTCTACAATGATAAATCATAGAAAACCACCTGATATTCAACATTTAAATGATCTTCCAAGTATGATAATTCAAAAGAGAATAATTAAAAGTTGTTTTCCTGGGGCTACAGAGACAGAGCAGTAGTAAAGGGCACTGGATACTTTCCCAGGGAACTGGAATTCAAGTTGCAGCACGTAGATGGCAGTTCACAAACATCTGTAACTCCAATTGCTGGGTATCTGACAAAGCCTCTTTGCTACCCTGGGTACTAGTTAGTGATACACAGATATACTTGCCAAACAAGACCCCCAAACCAACTTATCAAACAAACAAACAAAAATACCTATAAGAATTAGGTAAAATTAAATTTAATTAAGATTATTATAGTTGGTAATCTGTAAGCCTTGTAAAATTACTCACAGAATCAGTGTTAATTTCACATTCCACACCAGTAGTTAAAAATAAGTATAATTAAGGGCAGATTAGTGAAAAAACAAAGTTTTTACCTATTCTTCAAACTATAATTGGAAAATGTGAATATTTTAACAGGCAATTACTGATTATTATTTTCTGTTGAAAATTGAAATGATTTAGTATACTATGGCATTAAAATAAATGTAGGGAAACAAGATTTTAAGAAGACAATAAAAAACTGACATACTTATATTAAGATTCATATTTAAGATTGTAATGTTAATTGTGCCCACCTGAGTTTGGAAGAACTAGCATCTGCAGTGAGAATGGAAAATGTCAACATGACATTTCCCCTGTGGTTTCTCAGTACAAGAAAATATAGAGAACATTAGTATCATTGGGATTTCGAGATGGTCAGAGGCACACACTTCATTGGCGTTCCTAGCTAAGAAAACTATGCATGCATGAAGAAGCACCAGAGCTGAAAAATAGCACACAGACAGAAATAACAGATGATATGCTTTCTTGAATGAACAATTATACTAAATTAAAATGCAGTAGTATGAAGCAATAATTCTGTGTTGTAAATATATGAAATATGCCTGCCTTTAGCATACCTAACAGTAATGATATACATCAATTATCACTAAATTAACTTCTAAAGGCCTCAATCTGCCAGGACAACCATCTCAAGGTACCTTAAGAATGCTGTTAATGCTGATGCTGTTAATGGCCATGTCTAGCTCCATGGTTCTGGTGTAGAAGGGATCTATGTTGATGTCCATAGCCCATTTTACCTCTGGGGTCCATTGAACTATGTAATAAATTATGTTTTGAAGTATGTTTGAACTGGCTCCATTACTCACTGGCATGAGGAGAGCTACCCTTCCCCAAATGAAAGGCTGACACTGTCCCCTATTTGTCCTCCCCCCGCCACAAACATACACATTTAGGAAGAATGTCAGTACCCTTCATCACCAGTGTGGGAGAGCTAGTACTGCCTTTGACCTGAAGGAGATGGTCCTGGTACCCTGTGCTAACCAACTCGGTCACCAACCACCTAGGCACGCATCCAGGGCTTTGAGTTGGCACACCCCAACATCTACCCCATCTATAACCAGCTGGAGTCAGTGAAGGGACATAGCTTCTCATCTCCATATATTAGGACAGCAGCAGGATAGCTAAGAGGAGTTTTGGTGAGGGTCCAGCCTTCAGAGTGTAGCAGAAGTCGGAGACATTGAACCCAACCATCAATGCATTATACAATAAACATTTGTAATTTAAGCTTTTTGATTAAAAGTATACTGCATGATACACTGCAGCTCCTGATGCCACTCAGATGAAAGAAGATGAAAAAAGATGAAGTTCACCAGTTGTTTTGTTTTTGTTCTGGGGCTCTTTCTCTCTCTCTCTCTCTCTCTCTCTCTCTCTCTCTCTCTCTCTCTCTCTCTCTCTCTCTCTGTGTGTGTGTGTGTGTGTTTATGTGTGTGTTTATTTTTGCATTTTTGGTTTTGTTTGTTTTTTATTAATATTCTTTTTTAAATTAACTTATTTTTATTATATATAGCAATAGGGTTTCATTATGACATTTTGATCTTCATATATAATGTATCTTGATCATATACATCCCTCATTACTCTCTCATGTTACCCCTTCATCCATGTTGAGCCCGTTCCTCTTCTGAATCATTCCCTCTTCTATTTTCACATATTTTGCTGTGTCACCCAATGAGTTTATTAATTAATATTCTTATTTGTATTTTCATTTTATTTTTATTATTATTGGTTTTAGTTTTTCTTGTAGGGTGAGGAATCACCCTACAAAGTGGAAGGCAGATTCAAACCGTCTAGGAGAGTGGGATTGTGATGTTTGATATAAACTTCCAGAAAAAAAAAAGGAGAGAGAGAATAGTATCTAAGAAAGAAATAATACAAAAAAGTTATGTATACAAGATAAAAGTTTGGGAAGTAAGGTAAAGCAAATGTTAGGAGAAAGCATGTCTAGAATATCATGTTAATACAGTACTCTTCAGAGCAGAAACTGAAGAAGGTGACATTTCTGTCAGGAGAGCTGTGAAAACTTCTTGTTTAGGTTTATGCCTTTTTTATTTCTTTGCTATTTTGGGGAAGCAATCCATGAATGAATAAGCATATCTATGGACTGCAAATTCTGTGAGGAAAAGAATACAAATCCCAATTCTGGAGATGTTTCTCTCCTCACAAATAGAATCACTTAGCTTTACAAAGAAATCCTAGTAGAACCAAAGACAATGTTACAAAATATGATGACTTAATATAAATAAAAATACCTGTGTAAGAAGTTACTTTACAGTATAAAACTATGCAAGCAAAAACATGTATATTTGTACTTAAAATAGTCATGTGTACTTAAAGGTACATTTTGAAATTTATATGAATTGAATACTACTAATACTACTTACTATTGATGGTAAAATTTTAATAAACAGACTTTGAGATATTTGTTTATATTGAGCTCTATATGAATCTTTCAATTTGGAAGAATTGCACATGATTGATCTTAACTCTATATATGGGGATGCTTTGGGTCTGTGCATTTGAAATTTCACCCCCATGCTAGCATTGGTAGGTTGCAGGCAATTGGCATGAATCTGCCTCTGTGTGTGATCTTGAAAAGGTAGGTTACTAGGAATAACAATTAAACGACATGTTTTCTTTAAAATACTTTCTTTACCAAAAATTCAAACAATTATTTAAGTATAGTGACTATATCACATTTAATATTAGAGAATATTCTGTATAGTGTGGAATCCATCTCAAGCTTTATATTAAATTTAAATGTAACATGTTAAAGAAACACTGAGAAATTACCTTGTGTTAAGAAAAAACAAAGATTATGTAAAACTGCTATATAATTTTACCCATTATAGTTTATATCTGAAATTTCAGTTGGAGGACTACATGTTCAAGGCTTCCCTAAGCAAAACTCCCTAAGATTCATGAATTATCATGTTATTTGAACATTGTATGTGTATATGAAAAAGTCATAGCAAAACCATCCTTATGGAATATATACATACATATGTGTAAAAATAAAAATGAATAAATCAAAAGCCTCCCACAGTCCTTCTCTTTGTGCCCTATGACTCACTCTTTTCTGTGCTGTTCTGACTCAATGTTCCTTCTTTGTAGGTCTTTGCCTTTATAACTTTCACTTAGCCAGATCACGATGATGCCTAGCTCTCCATCTTACTAGTGTAGACATTGGCTTTGCTCTATTGGTAGGAACTGAAAAATGATAGAAGCAAAGTTAAACAAAGGTTTCATGTTCTTTCTGGTAACTTAATGCCATCTTTTAATATTTCGCAATTAGATCTTCCAGTTTTAAATCTGATTGCATTCCACTCAAATAATGAAAGATTGCTCTTAGCCAGTTTGAAATATAGTTCAATAGATGCTCATCCAAACATTTGCAACCAGGAAAAAGATAGGAGGTAAAAATTGTGAAAGAAAAACCAGTTTACAATACTCATTACAGTCTTTGATGTCCTCACAGAGTGAGGAGATGCTACTTCACAGTGACGTGCAATGGTAAAGACAATGTGATCATCTGAAGTTCTGACTCACTTGTTTACAATACTAGTACAGATGACCCTACCCACTTTTCAAGTGTGTTTGCTCTAATGAAAGAAACAAATTTTCATTTCACATGCTTTTCTTCCTCTGAGGACATATGGTCCCATCTCTTGTGAAATATTATTGGATCAGGGCACATGGATTGGCTTTTAATTATGAGTTATAAAAATACCCCTAATGTTGACCTAATCTTGATTTAGCCTGCCACCTACTTTACAATTAGGTAATCCTTTTGTATTATTAACTATGCTAAGCAAATCCAAATACCTCTAAAATCACAGCTCCCTCTGTTATGTGTTATGTATTTCCACAAGCTCATTTCCAGCATGCTCATTACCAGTGCTGCCTCTAATTTCATTCTGACTCAGTAATTGGCTTTATGCTTGGCCACCATGGTGAGAAGTTACTGGTACAGTGCTTCTGTGTAATTTAATTTTGGCGCATCTGGCTCCTGCCATAATTCATAATCTGTTACAGTCCATGTGCTAAAACATAATTCCATAATACAAGAGAGTATTAGCATAGATATTTGTTGAGGAGTTTTAATAGAGACCATTATACTAGTGTTTACAATAGTAGGAGTTATTATGTCTTTGTCAAGAAAAAATTTGATGTGGTTGATGACCCAGCAAAGTAACATCTTTCTATATGTTTTTACTCATTGTCATTCTTCTACATTCAAATTATACTGTGCTCAAATCATTATCAAACACAAAAACTAAATTAATTAATTAATAGAATAAGGTATAAAAATTCCTCTTTTACAAGCATAGCTTAAATGTTATAAATTATCTTTATTCGAATCTCATGTACTTACTTACTTACATTGTCATACATCACAAAAGAGACAGAAAATGTCATCTCATTCTGAAAGTTTATCATAATTTTTATTATTAGGCACCATGTTAATAAACATTAGAAACAACTATTGTGGTATGTACCTTTAATACTAACATTCAGAAGGCAGAGACAAGAAGATTTTAGTCAGTCTGAGGCCAGCCTGGTCTACAGAGAGTTCCGAGGCCATTGGCTCTAGAACCCCAGGGCTTTTAATCCTAGTCTTCTACACATTACTCTTCATTTCTCCTTTTCCTTCTCGCTCTCACTCATACCACACAGAGACTGTTAGACATATTTGAGGTCTCTCACCCATTTTTCAGGCTCTTTTCTTTAGTTCCTTCTATAGCTGGGTTCATATTTTCTTCACTCTTCTATTAGACATCAAATGAAGACCCAATTTCACAGCATACTTCCTATTCCTCTTACTCTTCCAAACTTTTCATCCCCTTTTCCACAATGATACCTGAGTCTTAGCTATAGTTTTATTGTGAATGTTTAGACTGGGCTCCATAACTCTGCATTTTCATTGTTTGAGATACTTTTTGTTATGGTTTCTATCTGTTGCAAGGAGATTTTTTCTTGAAGAGAGGTATATGAACATGTGGGTGTAAGTACAAATATTTTATAATGTAGACATTAAACAAGTAAGAATTAGTATGTGCTAATGTGACAATATCTGCACAAATGTGGGATAGGCTGGATTTGTTTTGTGATTCAATGTCTGCTTCTTTTTTTATTTAAGCCATTTTTCTAGTGGAAACACAGCAGTTGTCATGACTATGGGGTATGCTGGTAATTTTAAAATTCTAATAAAAATAGATAAACATAAATTTGTGAATAATATATCTTATATAACATAATATACACCAAATATTATTTAACATGTAATTAAATACTTGAAAAATAATTATTAGAATAAGTTGCATTTTCCTTTTAAGTCTTAAACATTTATACTGACAGCAGTTGCCAGTTCAGGACAGGATTAGTTCAAGGACTATAAAGCCATCTGGTTTATCATTTACTTTATTGACAGCAGAGATATAGAGCTTCTTTTTTCT
Organism: Sigmodon hispidus; assembly: GCA_004025045.1. Classification (NCBI taxonomy): domain Eukaryota; kingdom Metazoa; phylum Chordata; class Mammalia; order Rodentia; family Cricetidae; genus Sigmodon; species Sigmodon hispidus. The sequence goes on along the minus strand of PVIH01012390.1, from coordinate 23,279 downwards.
TACCTATGTTGCTTTTTCCTATTCTAACTCAGTTTTATTCCATCCTTCAATTTCTCCTCAATATGGAGCCAAATTGCAGAATGAATTTCTTATGAGCCAATTTGAGAGCACTGGGTACTGTCTTGTCTGAGTATCCAAGCCTTGTGTTTACTTATTTGAGATGGTTTAAAAGTTCTGTATTCATGGAATGAAGACAATTAGTGGTTTCCTCTGCTTCCTCTGACCCAGAAGTGGATCTATACGGCAAGACATTTAAGGAATCTTTGCCCATAAGTTCAGCTTGTGATGTCTTTCTATCTCCTTTTCCTCACACTCCATTTTTATCTCATGCACTTCTCCTTCCTCTACCTACCATCTATCATCTCTACCCATATCTCTATTCCCTTACTGTAACCTTGTAAAGTCTTTCTCAACAGAAATAATAAAGAGACTTTCCAGGAAAGATAAATAGGCATTTTAGTAAATCTCCATTGGAAAAAAAAACTACTAAGCAATGTTCTTAATAATTTTTGTTTGTGGTTTTACAACATGAAAAAGCATTCATCTTAAGGTGAGTCATCAAATTCTTGCAACAGCAACTTATCTTAAATTCAGTTGTATTGAGATTCAAGGCAAAACATTATTTTTATTTAGAAGAAAGAAAAAGAATCAGAGAAAGAGCAGAATGAGTCCAAGCCATTAGACATCTGTAGTGACTGAAAAGATATTATTGTGTGTGAAATATTCATGTCATCTCAGTCATTGAATCTTCTGCTTAATTGTTTGAGGAAAAATCAAAGAAATTAATCTTTTTTCAGGTTCCTGATAATCTTCAATTTCTAATGTGAATTTTAATTGAAGGAACACATAATACTTTGCATTTCAGCTATAAGAAGAAAATATTTAAATAACCACTCAGCACTCATTTCTTTATTAAAAGGCTGCCTTGACATGCATACTTGACATGAGAATTATTGGCCTTGACTTTGAACCCTTTCACTAAGAATTTTTTAAGCCAATAGAAAAATCTTTGTTAGCCAGAGGGCAACTACACTCTGTTCAAAAACCCAGTATAGCACTGAGCCTTTCTCAAGGTGAGATATTAAGCACACACACACACACAAAAAAAAAAAAACATGTTCTGAGTTGACGTACTAGTTAGCAAGAACCGTTAGCTAGAAGTGGAATTACAGAAATTTAAAAAAAAATTAAAAAAGGTTAGTATGTTTAGGGACTTTGTGAAAACAATGGGCCTTGATGGACTAGGTTTCTGTTTACATTTTGGTAGCTGATACTGTTTATGTACTGGAGTGTTCTGTTTGTTTGTCTTTTAATTTATTCTTCTTTTCTTGGTTACTTCCTGACCACAGTTTCTCTCTGCTCCTCTCAGGGCTTACCCCTTCTCCAGATCCACTCCTTCTCTGGTTTCTCTTCAGAAAACAAAACAAAACAAAACAAAACAGGGTTGTTTTTGGTTTTTAATAAGGCTTCTTACAGTAACATTACTCAGCCTTGCAGAATAATTCCTATCCAACTATTTTTAAAACCCACTTATTAATTGGCTTACACCAAATGTAAAAGTATTTTCTGGGTAACAGAGGTGTATCAAGTTAACCACATAAAGTTCAAGAGTCAGCATATTATTAACCAGAATATATGCCATTGTTTCTTTAGGATTATTTTACTAAGTAATTTTTTTTAAGTCTCAGCCATTTACCTTTAAAATTCATAATTTAATTTGTATAGCTGAATAAAATTCTATTTTGCATATGAATCAAATTTCCATTACCCACTCATTAATTGAAGGATTTTTAGGTTGTCTCCACTTTTTAGATACTGTGAATAGAGATCAATACATATGGGGATGCAGTAATCTCTGTGTTAGGATATGGAGGTTTTGTGGGTGTATGCCCAGAATTATTATGTCTGAGTCATGTAGTTGCTTGCTCTACTTCTAGCTTTTGGAAGAATAGCCACAGTGGTTTTCATTGCAAGTGCACCAGTGTATACTCCAACCATAAACAAATAAGGGTTCCTCTTCCTTTATAATATTGTCTGAATCTGCTGCCATTTGATTTTCTTGAAAATAGTTATTCTAAATATGGAACTTCAAAGTAAGTTACTTTTCATTTCTTTGATGAGTAAGTACATGCACACTAGATACAGAAGGAAATATATAAAATGAGGGTGAGGATAAAAGAGCAGATGGCGAGGGAGACAAAAGCAGATAGGGCAAGAAGGAAGAGGATATGAGGAGTTAGAGTAAAGTGAAAGCACAATATACACATATGATAAAAATATATAATCTATAAAAATCATACCTCTTTTCCCCATGGCTGAGGGACAGTTGTGTGTAAGGGGATAGAAAGATATTAAGAGCCAGATATCAAGGAAGGCTGCAAGTGAAACAATGTCTTCTAGATTTGACCAGACCTCTCCACTTACAAACTCATAGCAGATATAATTGCCTGTCCAAGATCTGCACAAGATCAATGCACTCGGCATTTCAGAATGGAGGAGGAAGAAGCTCACGATAGACTTGATAGTTTTAATAAAGCCCCACTCTCATTTGAGGAGCTATTGAAAGTTAATGGCTTTGGCAGAAGATATAGGCAATTTTCAAGAGTGTGACCCACAATAGGTTTCCCATGACTGACTCCATACTTAAAAGCTTACATATTTTATGATAGTCTCATAAACTCAGAGTTTATTTTCTTGAATTAATTCATGTTCTACCTGTATCTTTTTAATTTTAAAACTTAAAAAGTAAGGACTGAGTGATTCTACCTGCCAGTCTTCCCATAATCTAAGAAAAAACAGTTACCATTTTAATTTATTATTATGAATAAATGATTTGTTTCATGTGGATTTTTTGCTATATTCTATTTTTAATCTTACAGTGTCCAATTAGTGTTATTTTGCTTATTGCTAATTCTCCACATCTATCTGTAAAGGCTGCCTGGTGTACTACCTACATCAATATCACTCATCCATTTCCTTATAATTGGAAGTCTAGTGTTCTCCTAAGTGCACTTCCTTACAAACAACAGTTTTTATTACAGACTTTGTCCTTGAGGCTAACTGTACCTTTTATGATTTTTTTGTTGTAGATTCCTATGAATAAAAATGAAGGCTCAAATTATTCTGAATTCAAGCAGTGAGGTCTTTGAGTTCTGCTTGGAATCTAATCTGCAGAGAGTTAACTAAAATTGAGAGCAAAGGTACTAGAGTACAATTTCCTGCCCCTGAATCTGTGGAATATGCATAAATAAAGGCAGCATAAAGAAATCTTGGACAGAACTTGTTTATCTGGCCTATCTGCTGCCCTTAAAGTCCAACTGCAAAAGGAAAAACCTATTTCAGTATAAAATTGCTGTGAGCATAAATGTAATAAAATATGAAAATAGTATGAGAACTCCATTGTACACTCTAAGGTCAGGTTGTTATCAAAACTGAAGGAGAGAAGAGAATGACAGAAAAAAACCCTGGGGTCAATGCAGGATTCAATGGCAGAAGAAAAGTCATCAAAATGGACATAAGCTTTGTATTCCAGATGGTGACTCTTCCTATTTGGTGTCTTGGTTTCTTCATCTTTTCTCTTATTTGCCTATTATATCCTATATTTTGCCTCTGAGTTTTGTGACTAATCTGCACTTATTAATTTTTTGATTATTTTAATATCCTGTTTTGTTGGGGTGAGGCCTGGTTCAGGGTTTAATATTGAGCTTGCCTCTTTGTTCAGGGTCCTGCTAGTTCTTCTTGGGGAAGTGGGTAAGAAGGCTTGGAGAATAATGACACAGTCTGGAGGAGGCAGGTAGTTGAAACAAGCAAGTCTATTTTTATTTAAGGAGGGGAAAGCCTTAAATACACCCCCATACCCTCCTCTCAGTCAGGCGAAAGAGATTTGATTTTCTGGTGTCTGCTGCTATGGCAGCTGTGGCCTGGAGGTCTCTCACTGCTCTAGGTCACCTTGAATCATGACTCTGCTTTTGTTGTCAAAGCCTAGGTTGGCTTATGAAGAAGTGCTAGGAACATAGGTCTTAAGGCACCAGTTATGTCCAGTTTGTACTAGCTGAGGGCAGGCTGGTCTCCAGTCCCTTAGAAACCTCTTTGGCCTATTTCTCCCCACACTATTTTTACTCTCTTTTTTTTTGTGAAATGGAAGTGTTCATGTTTCCTTGCAGGAACAAAGACAGCAGAGAGCTGGAAAATTACATGAAATGAACAAGCTGGAGGTAAAGAGGCAGTGAAGCTTAGGGACAGGGAACTTTCTTTAAGAATAAAGTATAGGGTTTTAGTAGACATTAGAGACTGGTGAATTCCAAAGTTGATTTTATAAAATCAGTTTTCTCCTATGCACTGTGATGTTCTTTCAATGCTGATGAAAACATGAATTGATTATTACATTTCAGACCATTGGCTTGGACTGTTGATAGAAGTGCTCCTCAGAGGAATGTTTCTTAAGAGGTGCTATCACCTTCCCAGAGAACATGTGGTAATTTCTGTAGTTATGGTGGTTTGAATAAGAAGTGCCCCCCATTTTGAATACTTGGTCCCCAGTTGATAGCCCAGTTTAAAGAAGGTTTAGGAAGAATAGCCTTGATGTAAGAAATAGGCCTTTAATGCCAGCTTTTGAGAGTTTAAAACCACATCCTACAGACTACTCCCAGGTCACTTTCCCTGTCTCATCCTTCTATAGGTCAAGGTTTAAGCATTCACCTTGCTGTTTGAGCCACCATACTTACCACTCACTGGCATCCTTTCCCTATTATTATGGACTCTAACCCTCTGAAACTGTAATCTCGGATAAACTCTTTCTTAAATAAATTGCTTTGGTCTTGGTGATTTATTACAGAAAGAAAAATGTTACAGGAGTCAAGTCTGGCTGGTGTAACTTGAGGTGGGTGGGGGGTATATACTACTCATCTAATAGGTATACTTCAAAGGTGTATCTGAACAAATACACAGAGTGACATCCTCTAATATAGATATATCCTTTCTGTAATGTGCCTAGGATGGTGACAGGACTTTATAGTGAGGTATTGATCAAATGGTTGCTGTCAAAAGGCAAAGGGAGGGTACTGAGTCTAAAGGGGAATTATTTTCTATTGATAGATGTCTGTTGACAGAATCCTCATCATTTCTTGCCAATTTTCTCAAAGAACATTGTGACAACTGCTCACAGTAGGCAGAGTCAGACTCCAGAATTGATTCTGGCAATCTGTATTGATCATATTGCTGATGATCTTTAAAACATCTTGATGTCCCAGACTTTACTTATGTCAGGGAGAATTAGCAATTCTCTTTAGTACTGGTATGTTCAAACCTTTACCAAATCTTGAATTCTGAAAATAAAAGCATAGGAAGTAAATTGTAATTGTCATCAATATTTAAGAGTCATCTCTAGCCAAAAAGCATCAACAAGCTAACAGATCATTTTACAAGGATGCTGTTCTGATTTTACTAATAATACATAAAACATATTAACAGGAGGATTCCACCGAAGAAATCTATAGTGGAGTCTGCTTGGTTTTGAGGTTCTTATTTTACTTTATTGTTTGTGCAAGATGAAAAGGTGACTGGGGTCTTTTAAAGGTGAAAATCAAAAGTAAGGAAAGAAAAAGAGGAGGCAAAGGGATAGCATAAAAGACTTCATAGCTGTCAGTTTTGCCGCTAAAAAAGAGAGAAGAGATATCACAAAATTAGAAAAAGCAAAATTGTCAATGTTAATCCAAAAGGTCATAAATTTAGATCTCTAAATATGAGTGTGTTTATGCATATGTATACAAACATTTATTTCACTTTACTTATTCAGTGTTCCTCTGAAAAATACAGGAAAATAGATTTATGTACTTCACCTTCTTGCATAATAGCTATTTTATATGTGAAGAAAATAATGTATAGAAGAATAAGTGAAATTTAAGTCATTCACTGGGAAAAAAAATCTAGTCTCTTGAGAGTCAGCTAGAGCCTCTAAGATGTAAAAGATGTAATTTGTAGTGTAAGTCAAGACAGTACTTAGCCTCTAGTGCTTTTATTTCACCTACATTTACTAGGTAAGCAGGCAGTGTTGATGTGATTATTGGCCAGGTTAGAAATGACCAAAGGTTCCTTTACTTGTCAATTTTCCAGCCAAGTTAACTTGAGCCAAGCACATCTTCAGCAAATGAAAGTTAAGTCAGACTTGTGGAGAAGATCTCACACATAAGGGTTTGATCTTATTTCTCTTTTTTCCCAAATGAATTTGGTCTAAAATGTTAACAAAATTGGAAACAGCTGTGTTAAAAAACTACTTTCTTTTCCATTTATAGTCTTCTCGACCAATATAAATGTCTTCATTTTAGTGGAGCCTCTCCCCCACATCCAGATGTTATATATTTCTCAATAATCCTCAGCAAAATTACCAAATCCAACAAGAAGTTTTAACATGTAAATTCAACACATTGTTTCCTGCTCATCATGGCCTTTTCTCCATCAGCCCCGTCCTCATCAGATTTCAGATGCTCGGCAGTTGACATAGCTACAGCAAAGGACTCTGAGTCATCATCTCATTGTGGGATGGATTCCTTTTAAATTTTTTTTGTCTGATTCATGAACTGCTTTTTGAAAATCTAAAAATGGTTCATGAATTGCTTGGGAGTTGGCAAAAATTAATAATAATGAGCCCATTTTGAGTACACTGAAATGAACTGATTATCATTGCAAGCTGTTGCTAATTTGGATTCTTGATGGCAAGAGAGGGTTCGACAGGGGCCTTTTCACTAGCAAGTGGGACAGATTTCATGGTTGTGGTAGCAAAAGTACTTCTGTAGATTTTACCTTTATTTTTTTTCATTTAAGATTATAAAATATTATATATAAATATGAAGGTTATAAGGACTGGGTTTTTTAAATTATTATGTAATATCACAGGGAAAAATGATACAAGCAACAGACATTCGAAACAAATAGTAAAATGCAGACCTGTCATTTAGTCCAACAAATGAGCTCAGGTTTTTCTGAACTGTCAGAAGACTGTGTTCTTTACATTAAGCATGAACTGATCCAGTTATGCTATCCTAATTTATTAGCCAGCTATTGCTAGTTTTTCTCATATCAGCTTCCAATCATGTTCTTCTAAGATTTCAAAGCTAACAGCTTCAGCAACATTCTTCAACTGGGTCTTCAAAGGAGTTTATTACATATTATAAACAAAATAAGCATTTCTCTTGGCTGTGTTTTGTGTATCAACAATAGAGTAAAGCAAAAATTCGTGGATCATAGACAGTAATGAAATGCTTTACACATTAGATATTATACTAATCAAAAAATCCTAAACTGTTTTTGGTTTAATTTGAGAAAATATTAAAAAAAATCACAAAACAAAACAAAATAAAATAAAATAAAGAAACCCATTTGCCTTCTCATGAACTTGTAAAATCAAATATTTTAACACCCTGTTTTCACAGTAATCACATACCTGTAATAGTGTTTGATGTTTTGAAACTAAGTAAGTGATCTTTGAAAGGAATAACCTGTGAATACAAACTAATTATGAAAGATATAATTTGACCTCCTGTGGTTGACTACACAATAGGATGAATTACTCTAATTTGTAGTTGAATAAGCATGTGTAACAAGCTACAAAATAATTAAATAAACTTAACATTTAGAGAAGTCACTTTATCCTCCCACATTTACAACTTTGGGAATTTTTTACCTTTTGTCCAAACTCTACTTTATCCAATCACATGTGTAGGGTAATAAAAAAAAATTCTCCCGCAGTGCCCCAAGCCCTTTTTAAGGGTACATGCAGAGTCTGCTTTATTCTACAATAAAGGAAATGTTCTCCAAACTGTATTTGTTAACATTTTGTTCCTTCATTTTCTAACCAAAGCCAGTAAGTATAGCAGTGTTAAAAACACAGCTTCTTTGGCAATGACAGGGTAGCCAAGTTTAATATAAATTATTTTATAATTAAATATTTGCAAAGCAATGCCTCATCATGCTAAGGAAAAGAAGATAAAATACTTTAGGCAATGTGAGAAATGTCTATAGAGTATATCCTGGTGATGGAAGACAGTAGCAATCTGAGAATGGCAGTCTTTGTTTGATGGGGAATAAAAGCCGACAGATAAATCCTAGCCTTCATAGAACAGTTCTTAAAATATATATCTACTTCCTCAGGCTGAGCTTTATTGAATCCAGAAAAGCTCCTCAGAATCCCAGCTTGAAGCAGGTAGTGTTCCACAGTCTCCTATCACATATAAATGCCAAATCATGCTTCGGCTTAATGCAGAAAAACTGTTTTATACTCAGTTTGAAGTGTGAGAGGAAACCAGAAATACCACAAGGCATACACAAAATTTTAAATAATTTTCCAGGATTCTCAAAGGAGCTTGTTTATTAGCTCCTTATATGAATATGAAAGTTCTGTAGCAAGGAGAATACTTACTCATTTGAGAACGTGGAAAGCATTGACCTAAGTGAAAATGATCAAAGTAGACCATCCTGGCACTAGTGCATTAGATGTCCCCCTGAGAGTGTGAGGGAAAGGAGAGAACAGTAAAAAGAAAAAAGGTTTTTGGAGGTGAGCTCATTCTACTTTCCACCACCTTTTAAGTCTTTTTATTTTAATTATTTCCTATGAACTATAAATTTTAAGAGAAAGAAAATTACATAGTAATTAAAGTATTACATAGTGAGAAACATTTAAATTTACATTAAAATTCCACTTCTATCTAGAAAGACCATGTGACTGGATGTCTAGGTATTATGAAAAAGGTAATGATTCCACTTTTTGGAAGCAAAGGCTGGTAGCTAACAATAGAAAGCTCTCTAGTTGATACTTATAGATGAAAGATGACTGAAGATAAGACAAATATATGTAAAGTTAATTATAATATTTGGCCTTTATATCACATTAACTATGCTGGTAGATCTCTGAAGCAAAGGGTAGTGTTTCTCCAAGCAGAAGTGGAATTTTCTAGGGAACCTCAGAAAACCATGATCCCCAGAAGCCTCATTTTAATATTATGAATTCATAGTTGCAATGAATTCCTGAAGCTATTTCTTTCTGCAACCTATCTTTATACTCATTCTTACAATAGTTCTTTCTCCAAATATTACTTTCAGTTCTCACAGTGAATATCCCTCTTGAAAATAGACTGTTTTGATATCCTAGCCACAAAATACAGCTTGCTATTTGTTTTGAGAAGCCACTTTAGATAGAAAAGATTTATTCATGGTTAAATTGAAAAAAAAAAAGAATTCAATATTTGTGGTATGTTCACATTTACATAATATTCAATTTTATATCTATAACATTTATAGCTATTCATTCTGCTAGCTATTTATGTTTGCTTCTTACCAAAAAATATTGTTTCATTCATCATTGGAGTGAAATGCTAATTCCTATGTGGATGAATACAAACTCTAAATAATGACTATCACCTGTCTTCAACAACCCTGCTTTAAGACTTCTATATATCAGGAAATAAATAAGAGTAGCATATGTATATGGTAAATATATAAATATATATTTTAGTAAGTATTTGACCCCATATTCCTCTCTTGGATTATGGAGTGCCAGAATACCAACTCATTTCAATTCCAAGGGATGAGGGGCTGAAGTAATCACAAAAACAGTTATTTTTCCTTTTACCAGCCCACTTAGAACACACTCTATACACAGTATTTTCACATGCCCCCCCAAAAAATCTAGTAAGTGGCACATCATAGATCCATATCCACACCTTTGCAAAAAGGCTTTGTCCCAAAGTTTCTGGAGTAGATTCTGACTTAACTGATCTTCTACTTGGTTTTATTTAAGAAGAAGTGTTCCTGTTGTAGACATTTTTGTATTTTTGGTTGTGAGCATAGCCTTTAATATTCAAGCTATCTCTCCAGCCCTACTGCAGGCATTTATTTTTGAGATGGATAAAACAATTATATCATTTTTCAGAGTCTGTTTCATATATATATATATACTATAAATTACGTGAATATTTTTATTTTTAACTTATAAATATCAGGATATTGTGTACATAGACCTTCAAAGGGATCAAATTCTGGATGGGCCTCTCAAAAGTATCATAACGATGCCCTTGTCCTCTACCTAGAAGAATTTATCAATCAGTGATATGATTATAATTTATATCTAGAACTGTTTCAGCTAACCAGTTGAAATATATTTATGAAATAGCTAACCAAGTCATTATCATACTTGCCACTTCTTTGTTGGATGACTAAAGTATCTTTTTAATCTTGGTTCCATATGTATTAAGAATGAAATTTTTGAAGAATATTTTCATGCTACAAACCTGGGCAATGCACTGCTGCCATTTTTTTAATGGATCTTATATGAAGACCTCATACCAGGGTGTGGTCTGGCAGTCCCATAGAATGTCCACTGCTGTGATCCAGATTGATTTGCAGCAGGACCTGGTCATGTACCACTTATTATTTTCTCATCAGCTGAAAATACTGAAGCGTTTTCTCACTTCTGTTGTGCCTTTGGATCTACAGCATGATCAGCCTGCACATTTCCATGATTCTCTCTTATTAACATTAGTTCTCTGTTTAAAAGACATCTCGGGAAAGTCTGTGGCTATTTTTTTTATCTTGTCCTAAAAATCTTCCTAAGACTAAATTAAAGCCTTTGAGAATAATTTTATTGGCTTGGCAGAGATTTCAAGACAATTTAATATTAACTTTGTTGTGTGGTTACTAGTAATCACACGTATGCAAATTGACAATGCAAAAGGGGCAAACAGGGCAAAAGAAATACAAAATGTACAGTTTGAAAAGAAATTGAGTATAATTACATTAAAGCAGGGAGTATAAAGGTGAAGCCTCATCTTGTGCTCAAGAGGTGAGAAGTTTAAGAAAAGGCTTAAAGAGAAATACAGTAAAGTGAATAGTGCCTACAAGATAAGATTCCACCCAACAAAGCTTAATTTTCTCCTTGAGCAATAGAAAGCTTATTCAACAAAGGAAATCACCAACAGTCAACATAAATACAAATGTAGTTCAAAGGAGGGAGTCCTTAAACCATATAACATAATTGTCTAATATCAGCCCTGTGTATCTGACGTCAGAGATATAAAAGATCCAGAAGTAAAGTGGTTGGGAAGGGAATCTTCTTTTGTGGTTAAGAAATGCTGCTAAAGCCAGAAGTGTGGCAGAAGACTGCCTTCATGTGGATCTGGAAAGGCCACTGGGTGAAGTTGTGATGATGAAACCTGAGATGCTAGAGCCATGGGATATTTGCCAAGGAGATCTACACATGGGGTGTGGAACCAGCACAAGAGAAAAATTCAGAGCCGTCTAAACCCTTTAGTAATCTGGCTGAAAGTTACCAAATTTGGTGTTCACCTCGCTTGTTTTGAGCTTTGCTTTAATCTAGAATTTATACACTGTGCTCTCTTTCCTTGTTAGGGGAGTAACGGAACAGCATATAAAGGTCCCTAAAAGAGCAATTTTAAGCTTTATAGTCTGCAATTTAAAAGAAAAATCCAAATTACCTCTCTCTGAAGAGTCAAGGGCTAGTAAAAGAATTTATAGACCTTTACACATCTTTTGAAAAAAATGACGTATTTATTTTGTGTGCACAGGAGGAGGGACATACTCATGCCACACCCATGCGTGGGGGCCAAAGAATGACTTGGAGGAGTCTGCTTTCTTCTCCTACCATGTGGAAAAATCAGGTTTTCAGTCTTGGCAGCAAGTCTCAGCCCAAGATATCTTTAACTTTCAAGCCAAAAAATCAACCCAAATATAAAGCAAGAAAGTGTTTTACAGTTTTTTTTTTTTTTTGCAATTATACTAAGTCATATATTAATTTAGAAAAGAAGTAAGCCTTCCTATTCAACAATAATCGATATAGCATTCCAATATACAAAATCTGAAATTCTGTTAAAGTATGTAATTTCTTAGTATAAAAATAAAAACAAGACATATTCAATGAAATATCTTGAATTCATGTATTTTTGGTCATCTCTTCAGCAATGTCCATCTCTACTGTGTGGAATATGTCAGTTCAGGACACTGATTTTATGATTATATGTTGGTACAGATATAATACAAAGTTTGTTTGGTATATGTGAATATGTACTCATTATAATTTTGTAATTTTAACATAATTTTTGAAGATAATTATATATATGAATGCATGTGATATACACTATGAGATATTTTTAGCTGCTTCATACATATTTCAGTCTATACAACATGATGCTATGGTTGGTCCTCATTCACTTATTTATAAAGTGCATTTTTTGTTGTTGTAGGATAATTATTACAGTTGATACATTAGATTATAGTCATCATATCTCATGCTCTTTTATTTGTAATGGGTCCTTAGAGTTTACTGATTCTTTTAAATTGTTTTTAAAAAGTCACTGCACTTTTGCTTTCTTGTAGTGAAAAGCATGTGATCTGTTTCTGCTAGCAATTCCACTGCTTTAGTTCTTTTCAAGTTGTATATCAATGCCAACTATTAACCAGAACACTCATACTAACAAAATTGCATTGAGTCTTTAAATTTTCCTAAATACTTTACATAGAATGAAAAATACTCCTTATCTCTCAATTACAGCATGGACGTGAGAAAACATCTTCTCCAGAGCACACTCTCAAATCAGAATCATATTCCAGATTTTGATGCTGTATGCAAATAACAAATTGAGCTATTTTTGAGGCCAAATAAGAATCAGCAGATATAGAATACTGTTTTCAAAAGTCAGAAATTGACCATAAAAATCATTCTTTCAAACTATTAAGTAAATGAACAAATTAATTTAAAAATACTCAGGAATGAGTCTCCTCGAGTGTTGAAATTGCTGTTGACCAGCATTTTGATGTCCTGAGTTAAAAATGAGAAATACAGGAGTGGCTATGGCTTTAAATTTATGCAGAAAGAAAGAAATTTTAGACCAAAATTTGTGATAGGATACTCTCCAACATCATCACTAGAGTTGTAGCATAAGTCAATATGTGCATTTGTATTACATTCTTACAATTTCAATTAGAATTTACGATTTCAATAAAATTTATGTTTCTTCTTTATGTGTACTTCACTAAAAATCTTATCTTTGAATAGACTAAAAGGATGCAAAAGCATGGGTGGCCAATTCTTTTTGTCCTTTCTATTATTTTTTTCTACAGTGTGAGTGATTAGATAACACAAGACAATTATATAAGTAAAAAAAGATTATGATTGGGTTCTTGATCATTCATGCTTCTTGGAACATTATAGCCTCATAACTAAAGAAGATTCTGATTCTAGTTGAAAGTTTAGCAAAAGATATAAAATACTCACATTGTTCTACATTTTAGTCTTGTTACCCTAGGATCTATCATGGTGTCACTGGGCTTCAGTGCAATATTAGATAACATAAGGAGAAAAGAAATGGCAGCAGACAAACCTATAATATTTATCATCACAACTCATGCCTAGCTTTATTGTTGCATGGAACAATATGCATGAAACACAGCATCAAACATAAAACTATTAGGAACATAAAACTCAACAACATACTATTAAACCAAGTGCAAGAGGTCTCTCTGAGCACAAAGAAGGATCTTGTATAACTGCACAAATTTTTCCTAAAACACTGGTTGATAAGCTATACACATTGGTATCTATAGTCTAGGCTTTGATTAAGTAGGTAAAAATAGCATGCTACTCATCCATTCCCAAGTATGGAGTCAGCTTTCTTGAAGAACATGGCTGAGTAGAAGTAGTTAAAGCAAGAAATCCATAAAAAACTGAAAGTGGAACAGTAAGGTTCCTGGAAGTATTTTCGTTTTTATCTTATTTTCTACTATGAATCTTCATTGATGTGATCAAGTCAGCTAGCAAAAAATCAACCAAACTGTAACCATCAAAACCTATAAACAGAAACATGCCCAGTAGGGTTGTTGATTATATCTTTGCTATTTCATTTCCCTGGTGATAATAATGAGAACACTGCATATGCACACTTCTGTCCATATTCCATTAAGATTTGTTCTCCACTGCAAAGTCTACTAACTGGCTTTGCATACAAACCATTCTTGGGCTTGGCAATCCCCATATTCTGTGACTTTTTTTTCTTCAAGAAACTAACATGTAGATATGGACCAAAGTCTTCAAAGGAATACTGATTACTGCTCATGTAAAACAATGAAAAAAAACCTGTGTAGTAGAGTTTTCTTCATCATCATTGTACACTTCCTTACTTTACCTATTTTTTACATTAAAGCAGGTAACAGTTATGGAAGGGGGTGGTTCTCTTTGCTTTCTCAAAGATGCATAGAGCTGCCATGAGAACTCAGCTCCCATCTATGTTTGGTTTCATTCTTATGAAGAGACAAGAAGAATCTAGGCTATGTCATGTTCACTATGGTCTCCAATTTTTTCCTAAATGATGGATTTTACTTTATTGAAAAGCAGTTCACTCTCCTTATGAGCAACTTGTTAACATTTAGAGAGAGAATTATTGACATAATCTCAATGATTGTATCACACCAAAACTGTGGGAATAGTTTTCAATTATGTCAGTTGTATATGGTTCCTTTTCCCATTTTAATTATATTTTAACATTTTCTAAAACACTTAAGTAGAAAAAAAAGGATAAGACTTAAGTATTTTCAAATAATTACCAAAAGTAAAATAAAATGCACTTATATTTGTAAATTAAATTAAACATAGCAGGGAAAAGGAAGCTAAGAAATGAATAGACCCTGTCTTATGAGAGAGAGCATATCATGAAACTCCTGGTAAAAGTGAAATGTTTCCAATTAAGTAAGAAACTGAGAAATGTTACTTGCATTAAAATTTAAATTCTGATGTTTACTTAACATTTTAATCTTAGTTTTCTAATTTAAAAATAATTCTCATCAATTTAGAAAACTGAAATTATGAAATTTCAGAGAAGTATCCTGGATATACAAAGACAAATGGTACATGTTCTGGATGTTTGCTTTTGATTTTTAGATACCTGGAATTTAGTTAGAATAGCCACAGAAGTTAGGAAATTACTAAAGGCCCACATAGAAGGGCTTTCAATGGAGGAGATCTGAAATGCACTAGTTTGGAAGGTAATAGGAAATAGTAAAATAGAAGCAGGAAGAGTGGGGTACAGAAAGAGAAGGCATGGTAGAGCAGAGAATATGGGGTTGAACAGTAACATTAAAAACTTATTTTTAAAGTATTTTGAAATTTCCCAATGTAGAAGTTTCATATACTATGCATGTACATATGGAGTCAAAATCTAGTCACCCTAACTAGTTGCCAGAAGTTAACAAATAAAAAGCCCAACTTTAAAATGGGTTACTTCTTTTTTGATTTATCATCTAGTGAGATCCCAAAGAAGGATCCCACAAATTAGAGATTATTGCTAATGCTACAATTACAGTAACACATCAGTGACCAACAGGAAGACCTTCTTGCTGAAGACATCACCTATTTGAAGCAAAGAAAAAGAAGAAGATTGGAAAAGGAAAGGGGCAGTCTGAGATGAGTTTGACTGAGGGTGAATATGATCAAAACACAATGTATGAAATTCTCCAAGAAATAATACCACTATGAAAAAATAATAGGTTGATATAAGTATGTATTATAAAGTTATAGGCATTTTTATGTAAAACCTAGCATTGCAGAGTGCATTTTAAAACTAGAAAATGAAACAACTCTAATTAAAAGAAAGGTGCAAGACTGTGCTTTGTGTTCTGAGTGGAAGTTGATTTGGTAGATCTTATCAACTGAGACAGAAGTGCACAGCAATTCCTAAATGCATTCCTCAAAAGAGAAGTCTTCACTGGGAAAGTTGTCAAGAGCCTCTGGATATGATGTGCTTATTCGCTTGCTAGCACCTCTACTTCCTTTCAGGTTACTTTGTTCTAGGCCCCTTGTGAATTTGATGATTCTCATCCTTCATCACTTTAATGGAATTTTATTAACAAACTTTTCTGTTTATGTTGAAATACTTTAATGCTTACAGTAATGGATATTTTATTTTAAAGCCTGGAGTTTTCCAAATGAACCTATACATAATTCAAATAAAAAAGAGGAGATGAATTAAAATGTAGATGTAATATGTACGAAAGTCTCATGGGTCTGTAAGCACAGCAAGCAGAATGCCCTCCACCCACATTCTGTAAGCAACCTTCCAAGGCAAAAAAGTGTTAATGAGGATAATTAAAATGAGTTGAATACAGCTAATGCCTGAACAGGGTGGTCATGCATGATGGCATAAGAATTCTATAATGATGCTCAAGCATATTGAGCTAAATTTTAGAAATGGGAAACTAAAAGAGTGCTTTTAAATCAAAATATGAGTGACAAAGCTGACAGCACTAAATTGCAATTACAATAAATGCTGCTGCAAAGCTTAATGTACACAATAGAATTAAAACTTTCCAGTAACTAAAAAAAACAGAAAAGTCACTTCAAACTAGGCATAATTGGTTTTAAATAAAGATAGACAATTTTAGTAAAGACGTTTTTAGAAAATTAGTTAAAGTTTAAATATTTATAAACAAATGTGCACAAAAAATACATATACACAGAGAAAAAGAAAATGAAACAAAACTAAACATCTGTGATGTATTATCAATGTTTTTAAATTTTTCAATAGAAAGTAAGATAATGAGACTACCACTCTGCTAGAATATAAAGTGATCTTTGTTCTTAAAATAATTTCTGCTATCTTGTCAGTATTTTGTTGGTTTTAAGCAAAGATACCATTTCTCCTTGAGATGACTGGTTGGTTTCATGTTATTTCCATTGAGGTTCAGGATAGATCTGGGAAATAACAAACTTACTAAGAAGTCAACTGAAATGTCAGTTGTAAAGGTATCCATGGAAGCTGTCTAGAAAGTCTGAACTTGAAAATAGAAGAACTTCAAGAGTGGGATCAGTTAAGATTTTTAAAGTAATTGCTTAAGAAACAGAAGAAGCATGAAACTGATTTATGGAAATCTGTATTGCTCAGCAAATGTAGTTCTTTGAAAACTTAGAGACATCAATGTGATAGCTCAACAGGTATGTCAACAGGTATGGTCACGTGCTACCAATCCTGAGGACCTGAGTTCACTACTGGAAACCCACATGATGAAAGAAGAGAAAGTATCCTCTGACTGCCACATGTACTCATACACATACACATTCACAGAGAGAGACAGACAGACAGACAAGCAGAGAGGGGGGAGGAAGAGAGAGGGGTGAGAGAGAGACTCGTGCACAATAACTGTAAACTAAAACATAAGAGGGACTGAGGATATGAGTCTGGAATAGAGTGCTTACCTAAGAAAAAAAGAAATACATGGCAGTAAGTGTGCCTGTTTGGAAATGAACCTGTTTTCTGTGAACTTTTAGATTATGGTAGCTACTTTCAGTGTTTGAAGGTCTAGAAACACATCTACAGCCACATTACAAATAATATTATTGCATCCATGGTAAAGGAATGGGGTAGAACACTTCTTAATTTTCTCCAGCAGAAAAATTGAAGGTTGCCTAAAATCAATGCCAAAATTTGAACCAATATTAATAGGCATGATATGCTTCTCTGATGACTTCAACTTGTCATGTTTTTATCCAAAGACAAAAATGTGATCTTTTAACTAGAAAATGGGAAAGAGGTTTGAAAAGATACACGGCACATAAGACATCTTGTAGGTGATTAAAAGTATTTGGATATTTTAACAGCACTTTTAACCTAAACTTTCTACATGAATATCTCTACTCACTACATTCTCTATAATGAACTTTCAACAAACTCTTAGCAAATTTCTTGGTCTCATCCAGCTTTAGTGTGTCTCTCTTTAAGACAACAGTATCAATGCTCAAGGGAGAAAGGTTTTGATTCCTTTACCAATCTGGAGCAGTGGATTAAATTTAAGTCAAAGGTATCTAACTGAATGTCTGCTACAGACAGAAATTAAATGAAATCTAACTCTACTTCTAGTAAGACTGCTATGTTGCTCAATGTTTCAAAGGTTTCATTTGACACATGAACATGACCACATCTGTTACCTCATTCATTTCTGCCTAATTTAATTTTCTCTATTCTGAAAATTTTATGTGGAATTCCTTAAATATAGCATGTTTCCTCATGCTCTACCTGCTACATCCAAATAGCCACTCCCTTGTCTTAGTTAGGATGGCTATTGCTGTGACGAAACATGACAAAAGCAAGCTGAAACAGAAAGATTTCATTTGGTTTACACTTCCATATCTATTCCACAACTGAAGGAAGTCAGGATAGGAATTCAAACAGGACTGGAACCTAAAGGCAGGAGCTGATGCAGAGGTCATAGAGAGATGCTGCTTACTAGCTTGTTCCCCATGGCCTGTTCATCCTGCTTTTTATAGAAACAAGGATCACCAGCCTAAAGATAACAATACCTCCAGTGGGCTGGATCCTTTCTCTACAATCACTAATTAAGAAAATGCCTTACATGAATGCCCTTGAGAAGGAGAAATAGGTAAGATCTACTGAGTAAATTGGGAGAAGGAGGTAAGGAGAGGGGGCAAAAGAACAAGAGGGAAAAAGATGATTAAGCTTGGGGAGGAACAGACAAGGAGACAAGAAAGAAGATACCTTGATAGAGGAAACCATTATGGGATAGGGATAAACCTATTTCTCAGGAACACACAAGGATGAGCTCAACTCAAGCAATAGTAGAGAAAATCCCTGAAATGGTCTTCTCTTGCAATCCAGTTGATGACTACCCTAATTGTCATCATAGAACCTTCATCCAGTAATTGATAGAAGCAGAGAGATCCAAAGCTCAGCACAAGGTGGAGCTCCCATAATCCAGTCAAAGAGAAAGAGGAGGGATTCTATGAGTAAAAGGCTCAAGATCATGATGAAGAAACCACAGAGAAAACTGAGCGGAGCTAGTTGATGCTTACTAACACTGGACTAAGAGTTGGGAAACCTGCATGGGACTGCACTAGGCTTTCTGAATGAAGGTAAAAATTGTGTGGCTTGGATAATTTGTGGGACCACTGGCAGTGTGACCAGAATTTATCCTGAGTGCATGAACTGGCTTTTTTGGATCCCATTTCCTGTAGAGGGATACCTTGCTCAGCCTTGATGCAGGAGGGAGGGGCTTTGTCCTATCTTAACTGACTTTGTTGACTCCCTATGGAAAGCTTTATCCTCTCTGAGCAGTGAATCTGGGCTGGTCTTGGAGGAAGATGGGGGATGAGTGGGAGGAGGAGAGGGAGGAGGAACTGTGGTTGTTATGTAAAATAGAGGAAAACAGACTTTTAAATAAAATAAAACAACAACAAAAGAAATGCAGATGAAAAAAGGAAAAGCAAAAAAAAAAAAAAAAAAAAAAGCCTTACAGATTTGCCTACAGCCTGATTTTCATTATTAAAGTTTCTTGCTTTCATGTGACTTCAGCTTGAAACAATTTGACATAAAACTATCCAGTATATTCATCTTGCCATGTCCATTCAGAACACTTTTACTAGCAGAGGATAAATGGTATAGCCTTTTTGAAGCAGGCTTTTATTCTTATCTGCATTCTTACTGTGTGTTATCTTAGAGCATTCATCATGAAACAGTGTACTCCCTGAGGGACCACATTTTATGCTCAGTGTTGAACCCCACAGAAAAATAAATATGACACACCTAGAGGAACTCCAGTAGGCATAATGTTTTTGACCAGTATGTATTTGATGGATGGTTATGCCCATAGTAGTATACTTTTTAATTATATACATATATATTATTATAAAGTCAGACCAATTTCACTTTTACTAATGAGTGTAGAGGTACAGTTTCTGTTATTTTATAAAATTTCTCCTTTGCTTATATATGTTATTATTAAGTTCATCAGTTTGTATCATAACTAAAGAAGATCCAAATACAGAGGCCGACCACATTCTAGAAGAGGTATTTGTTTCTGATTGTAAATCACTTCACTTTGTCTTCTCAACAAACTAATGTAGCAGATACTAACCAACACCTTCTGAATGCAAAACTTCCCAGGTTAACTAGTAAACTTATCGAGAAAGAAAATAAAATTTGTTTGAAATGATTTGTTTTCATTTTATCTCATTTGACTCCTAGAATACAACTGTTTGGAAATTCTATAGAATCCAGATTTTACCTACTATGGATCTTAAATTCATGGATCATTTTGTGTAATACAATTTCTGCAACTGAGATAATATGTTGCTGTGTTGTCCAGCATTGGTATGTAACTGTTTCCCATTTTCATTGGTGATTTGGAGCCCATTACTTGCAGAAAAGCACCTAACTCAGTGCTTGATATTGGGATGAGGAAATTGGACGTGCCTGTAGTAGCTGTGCCACACTGAGTTGACCCACCTTGGGACTTCTTGCCTTTTTGGGGAGGGAATGGAGTGATGGGGAGGGGGTAGGCTGAAGGCTGACTGGGAGGGATTGAGAGGAAAGAAGGGAAAGAAAGCAGGGGGGATACATAGGAAAAATACTTTCTATAAATAAAAAAGAATAAAGAAAGATATAAACAAAGAATCTCAACAACTTTTCTGCAAAGAAACTATTTTTATAGTACCAGAGTACTTGAAGTCTCTGTAGTCAGCAGCCAGCTATAACAATAATATTGAAATATTTGAACAAGTTTTTCTGTGTTGTATGAGCTTGTCTTCTCCTCCAAGTTATCAGATGGTTTTCTAAAGTAAACAGTATTGAAGATAGCATTTATCTGAAATATAAGTTGATGCACAGATTTTAAAGAAAGGTAATTAGCATATTCCCACAATTATGAGTTAAAGTTCATATTTATCTTCTCAGAGTTGAACAGTACCTTAAAAGTCAATTCTTAAATTTTATGGATCAATGGTTAGGTTTTTTTTCTAAGAAATTTTGACAATTGCATACTCATTAATAGTCATCTAGGACAAAAGTCTCATTTTCTGATTTCCACTTATATAAGAGTTACCCACAGAAAATCAAAATATGAGTTTCAATTACCTTTTGAACAATTAATGCTGTGTGGAGTTTCTTACATGAATAATGAATTTTTTACTGTTGAATGATTTACAGCTTTTATTATATTTGCTAAGGAATTCATGAACCAAAAATATGAAACATGGATCTATTTCAAATTGGCAACCATAAACTTAGACTAAATGAAATAGGAAACGTAAATGTAATTTAAATATAAAACTTGCAAAGCTAATTCTCATTGTGAGCTAGAGAGAAACAATAAAATGTTTTAAGTTCTCAGTATGTTTCATTGGGTCATACTCTTATACATTTATCAGAATGGCTCCTGAATATAATAATAGCCTAATCATCACCAGAGGGCAAGTTGGTTTATAAAGATTTGCCTATTTGTTTTGTAAATGTTTTGGGGTGAAGTTATTAATTAGCATCTAATTAATATTTGTGTTGCTGAGAACATTTTTTAAGCAACAGAATCAAGAAAGTAGAGTAGTTAATTATTCATTTCAGATCTATTCCTTAAAATTCCCCATTGCTAAACTCAACAGCACAAAGAAGAGATTAATAAAAAATAAATAGGAAGTTTCTTAATCATACTCTTTTCATTTTTGCCAAATTAATAAAATTATTTAATGTCTTCTCCACTATAAAACATTATTAAATATATAACTTGTAAGAATTTAGAAATCTTGGAAAGATAATAATTGTTATACTTGAGAATTGTACTGGCGAATTTTACTGAAATGTTGAAACGATAAAGATATTATTTTAACTATGAAACCAACACTTATGTGCAATATGACAACCTCAGAGCAGTCCGTTAGAAGACTATAAGGTAGATTGGACCTTTGTCCCCATCAAATTATCTGAGATGCTTCTAGCATTTGTGGTAGCAGAGCTTTCTACACATTGCATTCAAAGATTCAGAAAAGCATGAATTCTAATTCTGAGAACTATCATTCTTCAGTTTAACAAAGTGGGCAGTGTAAGTTCCTTTTCTATGAACTCGTTTTCTAAATCTAAGCTCAGTTATTAAAATTCTAACTTATATAATATTATGAGATGAATGGGACTTTGGTAAATTATATATATTCTAATTTTATCTGACATACAATAAATGAAAAAATATGCATATTATACCTCATGGTCTATTAGTACACATTATTAAATGATTTAATCAAGTTAGTCATGCCTAAACATTACTTCTGTTTATCATTTCTTTAGAGAAAACTGAAATCTTCTAATTTTTAGAATTGCATAGTTTATTATTGTTTTCTGCAATCATCCTTTTCTATAAGATGACCATGGATAGTTTTAATTCTAACTCAATGTAACTTAATGTCCATTGACAAAATATATCCCCATCCCTCCCAATGCTTGTTGTGTTCCTCAGTGTCTGGTAGCTACTTGGGTTTCACATATGAATAAGATTTTTTAGAAATATTTGTTTTTCTGTGCCTGTCTAGGTTCATTCAGTTCATGCCACTGCTTGTGTATAGGCATGGTACTGTTATTATTCATTAAACCTTTAGCAGACACTTCATTTCTATCTTCTGGCTATATGAAAAATTCTCCAATAAACAGATGTGCAGGCCTTTCCTTTGATATGCTCATTTTACTTCTTTGTGTTTCCTCTACATGATTCTATTTTTTTAGTAACATTATGTTGTTTCCCATAACAACTATCCTAACATATTTCCATCAAAAATGTGTAAGGGTTCCTTTTTCCCACATCCTTGCAAGCTCTTTTTTTTTTTTTTTTTTTTTTTTTTTTTTTTTTTTTTTTTTTTTTTTTTTTTTTTTTTTTTTATAATAGCTACTCTATGTGGTGTGAGGTGATTTCTTTTTGTAGCTTTGATTTACACTATCTTCTTTTTTTTTTTTGTTACAAACATCATTGTTTACTAGTATCAAAATAATGCTTTTTTCACTTTTTTTCTTCTTTATTTTGTATTTCTCAAAAAAACAGTAAAAAGAATTTTAAAAAAAATGCAGAAGAGTTAACAATAACTATACAGAGGATAATAATCATAAGCATGGCTTATCAAGGGTGGAAATTCAAATAAGATTACTACACATATATTTTCTTTCTGTTCAGCTTTCCCTCTGAATTTTTTTTTCCATCCCTGTATATCCTTAATGAAGGTCTCTTCCCCCTCCCACCACATCTGATCATTTTTCTTCTCTGCACTCCCCATCCCCTCCCTTGGCAGGGAGCCGACAGTCCTATGGTCACACTGGCCCAACAATGCTTGGATCAGTCTTCACTCCCGGCCAAATCCAGTTTTGTCCCCCCTCCCTCAAGAGTGAGTCAGGTGTTCCTATAGATGGACTGGGGTTTGAAGGGTCAGTCCAGGGTGTTTCTGATCCCAAGCTATTCAGTGGTTG
>PVIH01012389.1:13206-63910 GCA_004025045.1 Sigmodon hispidus | reverse complement strand
CGCTGGGACGCCGCAGAGAGCACAGGTCCCGGTGGCGGAACCGGAAGCAGTGTGAGGTCAACTCTCCCTCCCAGGCCAGGATACAGGCGCTGAGGCCCGCCAAGCCCTCCTCACCTCTGGTCAGGGTTCGAATCCGCCCCTCATAGACCCCTGCAGTTGGTTTGCTCAGTTCACTCAGTTCAGGGTCGCAGTAGGGCTCCTAGTAGATTCCCTGAGCAGCAGGGGCTGCGGGTGTGGCCAGGTGCAGAGTTCAGCTGCCCCTGCTCCAGAGTGCGCTGGGACGCGGCAGAGCGAGCATGGATCTTATCAAGTATTTCAATGTGGCTTCACGGGCCAAAATGCATTGTTGATAATTAAGAACCTCAGTAGTTGGTAGGTGGGGTCATCTGAGGAGGTTGTGGGAAGGGCAGGATGGCACCTAAACACAGGTGTCCAGCAGACATTGGCAAAAGAACAAGAATGCAAGTATTGGAGTCACACAGACCTGAGTTCAAATCCTGACTTCCTGTTCTAGTCCCTGTGAGGCCTCAGAGTTATAACTAAACCAGCAGGCTCGGGCCCTGCCTGTGGCTGGCAAGCATTCAGAGACAGCAGGACCAATCTGTTCCCCATGACCTCTTTCCTTCTGTGAGCAAACAACCCCAAAGTTGTTTGTAAATCCAAATACATGAAAGCTGAACAGGGAGAGGTGGAGGGGTGTGTGTGTGTGTGTGTGTGTGTGTGTGTGTGTGTGTGTGTGTGTGTGTTTGGTATAAGGACCATCCAATTTTCAGTGGAACTAAAGCTTCATAGATCTCCACAGTTTGCTGATGGCCTCTCCAATGGCCTCTTTTCCTAGTCTAACATTGAGGATGCAGAGCGCTGTGGTTTTACATCTGTTTATTCATTTCTAGTTCACTTGATCTTGCCAGAGAACCTTAGTCCAGGAGAAAGTGTTCCTGCCATGTCCAAGGCATACAGAATTCTGCTGCTAGCCAGCACAGCTCTTGGCTGGATCTCTCCTCTGTCTCTCTCTCTGTCTCTCTCTCTCTCTCTCTCTCTCTCTCTCTGTCTCTCTCTCTGTCTCTCTCTCTGTCTCTCTCTGTCTCTCTCTCTCAGATTTCTAAAGAGATGCTGCTGCAGGTGAAGTCTCAGGGTACAATGGCAGTGGCCTTTCCTGGCCTGGCCTGGAGCAGAGTGGACACAGTTGCCCTGAGAGTCTATGTCCACCATGGCTAGCCAGGGAAAGATGAGGCTTACCTTAGAGCACCTCCAAACTGAAGCTCTCTATCTGAAGGACTCATCTGCTCATCCTCATCACAGAGACCCCCACTTCCTTGGCCCCCAGCACACACAGCCACACCTCTGGGAGTATTCTCAGAAGTCTGAACTTTCTGGGTTTTTTATTTTTGCTCAGCAATCTCAGCACGCACATGTAGTAATGATGCCGGAGCTGCTCAGGCTGAGTCCTTCCTTTCCTTGAGGCTGCAGAGGTGAGGAAGCACTGTAGAGCATTGTTCTTGCGGAGCACTAGTGGAAACTCCAGCTCCAAAACATCCAGTGCCCCCTTCTGGCCTCCTTGGGCATCAGGCATGCATGTAGTTTGCATACATGTAGGCAAAACATTCATACACATTAATCTGAGCCCAGGCCTTGCTCCAAGCCAACACTTTGAGCTTTCCAAGCTCATTCCCCAGAAGTGCTACTCAGTCAGCGCTAGGCAGACAGAGCTGGGTGCCCAGGCCTGGGACACTGAGCTCTCTGCCAGGCCCACACTGTACCACAGAAAGATGAGGACTCATATCCAGGGCCACATAACGAGAGAGGTCACCTACTCTATCTGGGTGCCAAAACCTTGCTCTCTGTGGGGTCTTAGCTCTGTCCAGCTTCTGTGATAGCATCTAGGGATTCACAGGGAGAGAGAGAGAGAGAGAGGAGAAGGGAAGAGAGGTACAGAGAGTGACATGGGGCCAGGAAAGATAGCTATGAGAAAGAGACAAGGAACACCACAGAGGCTTGGAGAAACCAGACACAGAGCGGGGAACTGGGACTAGAGATGGAATAGCAGTTCTCAAGGCACGGCATAGGAATCAGAATTCCGCCAAGGGAGGTTCTGGTGCAGACTGCGGCATCCAGGGATGAGCCAAGGGTCCCTACAATCTATCCTATACTTGCTACAAGGTTCAGACTCACTCCTCAACTCACTGTTTTGCCCCTTGGGGACTCACATGAAATGCCTCCCTTCCCCTACACCCAGCCCTTGTTATTACCTTCTTCCAGCCCAAGGCAAATGTTACCACACCAGAAGCTGTCTCTGATCTGGTGCACCTAGATCTCCTCTCAATGCACCTGTTCTGGGGGCCTCAACAGAGGTTCTGGAGACAGTCACACTCTAGACGAGTACCAACCTCTGTTAGACTGATCTTTCATTGTGTGTTGCTTTTGTTCTCACATTGTCTGTGTATCCCACACTCTCAGACCCTGACAACTGTCCCCTTGCCAGCCTCCATGCTAGCATGCCACACTTGACCCAGACTCCTTACAGCAGACATATGCATCACACTCTTCTAGATCCTTCAAGTGCCCAGCCTCCACCCTCCTCTGATAGCATGCTGCCAGTAGGGAAGGAAGTCCCAGCACCAAGCCCCACCATCACCTACTGTGACCTCTGAAAGGTCACTGAGCACCTGCCAGGACCCGACTGGGAGCATCATCAGGGCAGTGCCCTGGTCTTCATTTCCAGGTAGAGCTGGGACTGAGCCTGGTTTAGCCATGGTTTGTTTGCACTCAATTTCGTCTATTCCTGCCATACAAAAGAGAGATTATGCCCAGAGGTTCCAGAATGGGATTTCCGGGCTGATGTAACTGTGCTTTTGTTGCACTTATCAGCGTTAGTGTGGCAAAGTTTCCAGCTAACTTGGGCAGGGCTATGACTCAGATCCTGGGAAAGGGGAGCCTTCCTGTACTCCTTGACCTCTGCCAGCACCCTTCGACTCATTTTCAAGTTGTTTAGTGTGGTGGTTTGCTGATCCAAAGATAGATGCTGTTAAAATTAAAAAATACTTAAATCTTAAAAATCACAAAGAAATCAAAAAAGTCACCTGGGGTCCTGTCACCAGAAAGAAAAAAACAAATACTACCTCAGAGGATCATATCCTTTCAAACATTCTCTAGATTAATTTCACCTGCCTCAGTCTCCCTGTGTTATTTAGTGCCTGGTGGCTTGAAACTGAATAGATCCCTAGTTAAGTTACTTGGACACTTATGCTAGCCCTGCTTTGGGGCTATTACAAGTAATCACAGTGCAGGCAGCATGCTAACAGTTCTTTTCCCAAACTACTGGGCAATTTCCTCAGCAGAGCGCCCCCCTCCCCCAATCAAAGAGCAGAATCTATCTCAGAACACACAGTATGTGGGGCATCCCTATCTATCTTGAATACAGCTGGCTCCTCTACTATGGACAGGCTTATACAAAACAGCATGACCAACAGTATCATCGAACCTACATCTCCTTTTGCATCTGGAAAGAATGAGGCCAGAGGTAGGAATGAACTTATCCAAAATCAGTCCACTGGAGGCAGCTGCCTTTCCATTTCATCTCGTCTTCAGGATTTCACCAGGGTAGACAGTCTTCAGCAGGAAGGGGGCAGGAGGCAGCAGTACAAGGCCTCTGTATTGTTCATGGCAGACATTGCTAATCAATTTTCACATCCTTTTCTGCTGAACCCATACCCTGAGGACCTAAACAGCCATGACTGGGCTTGGCACAGTAATAAAGACTGGTGCCAAGAAGAGCCACTGTGTAGAGGACTTGAGTGTGCCAAGAACAGTCTGAATTCTTGCTTTTCTTCTCTCCTCTATTCTGGGCATGAAACAGTTGGTAAGCTCTCTGGTTTCCACTCAACCAAGCCTGCCATGCTACGACCTCCCATGCCCTCTGTTTCTATGGAACCAAGCCTTCTCCAGAGAGGCTGCCCACTTTGCAGTTGGATAGGGTACAGAAAAGAGCTGGTACAAAGTCAGGAAGAGCTGGTCTAGTTTCTGGTCCCTGCTTTATGGCTGTGGGGACTCAGACAGGTCTGTGCTCTTCTCCTAGACCCAGATTCACCCAAGGAAGGGGGTACCAAGCACTATTTTCTCCTTCCTGGGTCTGATGAGTAGAGATTGGTGATCTCTTTCAGTCTGCCTCTTGCTTTGCCTGGGCAATCAGCTTTGATGTGCCACGGTCTCTCTCCTCAGCCCTAACCCAGACTGCCTTGGATGACTGGCAGCTGTGCTCACTCTTACCATCTGGGAATAGAGTACAGTATGTGAGGAAGACGAAGAGGAAGGAAAGTGAGGCCTGGGTGCGGCAAGGTGCCCTTGCTCTCTGTGGACAGGATGAGCCTCAGTGGCACTTTTTGGAAGTTTCCCTAGAGTTCTCTGTCAAGCTGCAACCAGTCCACAGCAGAGCTCCCTGCTGTCAACCCTACCCACTGGACCATCCTCTCCAGCCCTCCCTGGTCCTCTTCAGTCCCTGCTTTTCTCACATCACCTCATCTTTTCTCCAAACCATGATTTCTGACAGATGAGGACCCGGTCCTGCTATGACCACACCAGCTTGGATGCCACCTGCAGCAGTGACTTCCCACACACGTCACTCTGTGCTTCACAATCGCACCTCATCCACCTGAACAGACCTCAGCCCACTATGGACCACACTTTAGGAACACAGCTTCGAGCTCCCAAGTGGGCTTGGGAAAGCCCTCTCTTTCTAGGCACCCTGCTTCTTTCCTGGGGGACCACAGCTGTCCCTTAAGAATGACCTTCCCAGAAATGGACATGATGGTGCAAGCTTTCAGTCTCAGAACCTGGGAGACAGAGGCAGAGAGAGCCCAAGACCAGCCTGAGTGACATAAGAAAATCCTGTCAAAAATAGAAAGGGAGGAGGAAAGGAGTATGGAGATAGGAATGGAGGGGCTTGTCATCACAACTAAACGCTTCCCTTTCTATTGCCCTTATTACCTCTAGCTGGATCAGGGCCCCTGGATGGTGGAACTGGGGGCTGGGCATTTGTTCTTGCCACCCTGCCTGCACTGTGGCCTGCCCATCTAATGGTTGTATAGCATCTGTAAAATTGCAGGGCCTAGCACACTCAAGTCTTCAGGTCTACTTCCAGAAAATTCTGATGTAAACATCCACCAGCATATAGCCAGAAGCATCCTGCTCTCGCTAGGTGATAAGCAAAGGCCTCTCCAAGGAGAGAAGCTGAGATTTGACAGAGGAGAAGGAGCCAGCCCGGGAGAAGGTTCAGCATGTGCGTGGGAATGAAAGGAAACAAGGG
This sequence comes from Sigmodon hispidus, assembly GCA_004025045.1. Classification (NCBI taxonomy): domain Eukaryota; kingdom Metazoa; phylum Chordata; class Mammalia; order Rodentia; family Cricetidae; genus Sigmodon; species Sigmodon hispidus. The sequence continues at coordinate 58,608 of PVIH01012389.1, read as the reverse complement.
CCAACTGGTGAGAGATGAGGGAATCATGAGCTGCCAATCACGCTGCGTCTTGTAGAGGTTGGTTCTCATGCAGGAGCACTGCAGACTTTGGCAAGTTTCACAGAGACTTTACAAGGTTTACAAAGGGCCACTGGCAGTTGGGGAGAATTGGACTTGGGGTAAGAGGGCTTAAAGGTGAAGACCAAGAGCGGCCTGTATACGAATTGGGGGAGTGGAGTAGGGAAATGGTTTAGTGCATAAAGTTCCTTTTGTGCATGCAAGTGAACCTTGGTCTTGGCTTTTTATCTGTAAGTGGTGAACTATGGATTAGGTCTAGGAGATCCATTGTTGAGTTGTGTCCCCATCTGTAGTGTGACGAGAGAGGGGCAGTGTCTATGAGGTCACATAGACCCTGGCTGGTCATGGAGGAAAATGTGGTTTGCATCCTGCCGTGTCTGGAACACTCAGTAAGTCTTGAACACTAAAGAAAAGCTTCTCCAGAGCCAGAAGGGCTCCTTGGAAGAACCCGGCAGTGCCATGGGTACATGTGCAGAGATACAATACACCCCCCTGCTTGGCTCCTTAGCTACCATGCCTGCTGCCCAGGGACAATGTCCCTCTATGGTTTGGAGGAGCTGGTGCCAAGGCCAGTGTCCATATTTGCTTCAGTTTCCTGCCTGTTGGCTCAGCCTATTAGGGTTGAACAGGCATCATGCACCACTTGGGCTGCGTACCTGGTCCCATGTGGCACTGCCCTGTACCTCTTCCTCTGGTCTCTTCTCTCTCAAATCCTCACTTTCTTTGTGTGTGTTCCTTTCCTGGAGCTCCTCATACCTGACAAAAGCCCCTTCATGGGCCTGGAGAGATGGCTCAGTGGTTAAGAGCACTGGTTGCTCTTACAGAAGGCCTGAGTTTGATTCCCAGCACCTACATGGCAGCTCTCAACTGTGAGTGCAGTTCCAGAGGATTCAGTGTTCCCTTCTGGCCTCTGTACACCAGATACACACTTGGTGTACAGATATACATGCAAGCAAAACCCCCATGTGTATGTATGTATACACACACACACACACACACACACACACACACACACACACACACACACTGGATATACAATAAAATAAAATAAAAATTTTTAATTGAATACAAAAAGATCCTCTGTGGTGGTGGCCAGAAGGAAACTTTGGTGTTTGAGACATGACTTCCACTCTTTCCCATGCCATGAGCTGTGACCTCGCTGAACACTGTGCCCTTCTGAAGATAAAATGCCTAGATCATCACCCACTGTGTGGCAATTCCACCACGATTGCAGAGCTGCCCTTCCTAGCCTTCTTCAAGGTCCAATCCAGAAGGCAGTAGCTGCCCAGCCTGGCCCCTACCATTTTAGCCTCCTGTGAGTTCTCAAAACCCATACTCTGTTCCTAATATAGGAACCGTGTGCCCCAAGGGGTGTTACCTGCCTTCTGTTCTTTATTCTTTATTTGGTGTGGGGGCCCAGGTGGTGTCCAAAGGTCACATCTTATCCCTAACCAGGGATCACCAGAACAGTGTGGTTGGGAGTATGTGGCCTGCCCTAGGTGTTCAAGTCCCCTCTCTGACACCCCTGCTCTTGTGACCAACACTCCTGAGAAAATGAGAACTGGGTGCTGTGTGGTGAATGAGACCTTACCCAGTGGAGGTGACTGGATCCTTCTGGCCAGTTTACACTTATTCCTTGGTCCAGGGTCTATCATTCATTACTAAACTATTAACATCCATTGCCTTTCTGCAAATTGCATCCTGCTGTAAGCAGTAACAACAGCCCCAAATGCACTGCTAGTGAGCATCCCTCTGAGTAGACCCACTGTTCTCAGTTCTGTGCTCTCTAAGTGAGAGGAGCTTGAGTATGTCCAAGTCACATGTGGAAACAGAGAGGCTCAGAGTTCCAAGACACTCACAGTGGAAACAGTAAAGCCAGGACTTGAATATGGTCTGTCCCCTAACACATACCCTGTGTCTACCAAGCTGTGGAGATGTCCCCAGATGGCTTTTAAAGATAGTTTTCTGCTTGAATCCTGTTCTTCTCTTTGCTGACTGTGGTGGCCAGTTCCTTCTCACTAAGATCAGAATGACTGGCTGCCCACACATGAAGACGATGTCCAACAACCTAACTGATGGAAAACACAAATGATGCCAACACTGTCAGAGATGTTCATTCATCCCCACTGCTACTATGATCATTATGGTGCTATAGAGGGTAGGGGGGCCTGGAATATTAAACACACAGGGCTGTACCTTCAGAGGAAGAAATGCATAGCCTGTTCTCTTCCCCCAAAGGCTGAGAGACATGTTTACTAGTCTGGTGACCTTTGCTATATCTGTGTGCCTAGAGACTTTGTCCAGCACCAGGTCCTCCCCAAGACCCCTATTGCAAACCTGTTTTTCTCAGTCAATATATAAAAGCTATCTTTATGGACATTATGGAATTTACAAAACTTTACAATGTAGTAACGTCTAATCTATATTTAGCTGACTTTGTTCCTCAGAGAGACTTACATGTGCTTTGTTGTGGAGGTGAAACTGAGTCAATTATCACCAAATATTGTTGTGCTTAAAATATGCCTGAAATGAACTACTCAGGGTGAGACTCCAGAAGTTTGAATCAGCACCAGCTACTAAGTCATTCTGAACTGAACTGTCTTCCTGCCTTCGGTGGATCATGACTCTGATGGAGGTTGCAGAGACTCCTGCATGGTCCTGCGGCAGTGATTGCCCAGGATGCAAGGAGTCCCTTGTGAGGTGTGTTGTTTGCCTGAGTCATCTCCCTGCCATATGCACCAGAGCTCCCTTTGCCCCTCCAGCCAGCTTAGACCCTCCTTTCTCCAAGCCTCAGGAAGCTGGAGTTCCTAGACTGCCTCCAGGAAGGGCTCTGGTTCACCAGGAGCTACAAATATTTACCTTGGAGACCTCAGCCCAGCCTGAGGTCTTGGCCCACATGCTCAGGGTGGCTGTCTAAGTCAGATTGCAGGATATAAAACTGGGTCTCCAGAGTGGATCTGGAGCGGTACCCAGGAGAGGAGCAGGCAGATCCAGCACTCCAGCACATCCAGGTAAAATATGGCGAGGGGCCAGAAGCCTGCCTGGACAGTCAAAAATGTACCTCACAGGGGATACCTGCTGAGGCCAGCCCAACTGCTGAAGGAGAATTGAGGAGCCTAATAATGCTCCTGTCAGTTATGGTTTCTAGGGGCCAAGGGGAGAGGCAGAGAGGTACTGACGCTCTCACCCAAAAGCCATGAGCAAAAATGCAGGCGTGAGGCAGGTTGGTCTTTCCCTGTGTGGGCTGAGCTATTGCTGGGGTCAAAGAGAAGCATCAGTCACAGCAGCCACCAAAGAACTCCCAAGGGACCATAGTGGGCAGTCAGAGGAGGCTTCCTGGAAGAGGTGGGATGCAAAGCTAATTGGATGCTAGAAAGAGGCCAAAAGCATCCATGAAAAAGGCAGGGCCTGAGAACCACAAAGTAGATGGCCACAGGCTAGGATTTGCAGGATTCAGGGTCCAAAATATTTGGAAGACAAAGACCTGGTTTGCCTTATCAACCATGCAGGTTGTAAACTCTGCCCTCTAGCTTTGACCATGGCATGGTTTCCTCTGATGCCATTATCAATAGCCACAGAAAACTGTTAATGTCTCCCAAGTCTTTCCTGTGGGAATAACACCACACTGAACAATTGCTAGATAGTGTTAATCTCAGAGACTCCATGAAGTGAAACTTCACCCAGTCCGCTTGCCAGAAGAGAACCCTGAGACACAGAGTTATTTGTGCCTTGGCTGATTATTCAAGGATGTAAAACTAGGCCTTGTCTCTTAACCGATGCCCTTAATGCCTCTCTGAACACTGTGCCCCAGGCATAGCTCCCTCTGTCCAGCTAGCAGGATCCTTTGTACTTACCCTAGGCCCTGCTACCTGCCACCACCTACTTCTCATCAACACCCAGGAAGATGGCTGGTCCATGGATTGTGGCCTTCCTCTATGGTTTGTTGGGAGCCACATTGGTCCAAGCTGATGTTCATCCCCCTGCAGTGCTCAACCTTGGCCCAGAGGTCATCAAAAAACGTAAGTCATAGCCCTTACCCCATGCCTCCATCAGCAAGGGCAGATGAAGCAGTCTTCCGAAGGGTCTTTCTACTCAAAAGGGTATAGCAGGCATGGGTGAAGCCCAGGGCTTGAGTGAAACAAGAAGGTCTGGGATATTACGATCTCAAGAGCCAGTGATGCCAAGATGTCCTCAAGTGATATTATTCCAAAAACAAAAAAGCACTACCCTTGGGATCTGGGAGCGTTATGTGGCCACTGCATACAGGGATGTACTCCAATCCTGTCCTTGCCTGAACGCCCATCAACAGAGTTAAGACACAGCATGTTCCTGATCCCCAAAGCAGAGGCCTAGGCAGAGTCCAGTGGCCTCAGTCCTACACATACAGGTTTGTGACTCCAGTTCTGTGACACTGGGCCTAGGCTTACTTTCCATAAGCACATGAGAAGGCCTTCCCTGGGCCAATCAGAACACTGGTCCGCTTGCCAGAAGAGAACCCTGAGACAGAGTTATTTGTGCCTTGGCTGATTATTCAAGGATGTAAAACTAGGCCTTGTCTCTTAACCGCTGCCCTTAATGCCTCTCTGAACACTGTGCCCCAGGCATGGCTCCCTCTGTCCAGCTAGCAGGATCCTTTGTACTTACCCTAGGTCCTGCTACCTGCCACCACCTACATCTCACCAACACCATAGGAACCAAGAAGGGTCACAAGGGCTCTAAGTACCTTCTCCTCAGCTCCTCTCTGGCATGGAACACAGTCCCGTGTGCTAAAAGACACTTAACAGCACCTTCCACCAAGATGTAGACACATGACTCCTATGACAATGTGGTAATTACCTGGCAGACAAGCACTGCTCCAAAGACTGGGGGAAGCAGATGACCTGAGGCCCATCCTGTGATTCCCAAGCATTTGACATTTAAGCTACAGGGAGCTTGGGGTGAGCAACCACAGTCAAAGTGCACAGCTGTAGTAGTTAGGGAGGAGATTCCCAGGATCCTCTGTAGGAAAAGTCAGTGCACCTGCCCAAGCCAGTGGTCACTGAGGGCCAGGAGCCACTAGGCAACTGTATCTGTTAACCCCATCAGAAGATAAAAGCCACACCAAATTCCTTGTTTAATGTAAAAGATTACATTGGAGCATCGGAAGAAGGAAGATTTGGCTAAGAGGAAAAAAGAGAGTTAACTCTAAAGGGCACCCTGCAATTAGGAGGCATTCAAGGACAGAACACACAATCAGAGGCCCCTCCCGAGGTCCCTGGGACTGGCTGTGACTAAGGCCTGTTGGATGGACAGAAGCTTGCAGAGTTGTGCAAGGCCAGGGCTGGCCTGATGCTAGCAAGCAGAAGCTGCAGGGCACAGTCCTGACCCCAGCTGAGGATGTCCTTTGGATGATGTCCCTGGAGAGAGGAGTTGTTATATCTCTCCAGAGGACTATCTCTGCATGAGCCCTGGAAGTTTGCCAGAGACCAGGATTTACTCTCAGCCTTCCAGAGCCCTGTTAACTGGCAGCTCAGTGTCACCACAGGAGCTGATAAGAGGCATGATTCAGGGACTGACTTGCCCCTCCATGTCCCTGGAGAGCCTATGCTGACAGTGTTTAAGATTGCCAACCGGCAAAGAAAAAATGCTAATGAGCCCAACCCCATTAGCACAGAATATGCAAATGGTTGATAGGAATGACAGAGGACTCTGTCATGGCCCTGGCGCACTCTCTACACAATGGGCTCTGACCCCTGATGAAAAGCCAGCAGGGACCAGCCAGAGGCCCTAGCTCCCGTTTCTTCCTTCCTCTGCTCAGCACCTACAGTGCTTTAGATACCAGGGCAAACAGTGAGGGCACCAGAAGATCATTAGCAAGTATGAATTGGCCTCAAAACTGGCCCTGATGGGATACTCAGCTCAAGAAGCTGGCTCGGGAGAGGAGGCACAGGTCCAGCATCCCAGCAGTGACTGGCAACCTTCCGACTGACTGTGAGGGTTCCCACTATCTCAAGGCTACCTCTCTCACCTAATGTCAGACCCAAGGAGTCCTGAGTGCTGGCCATTCTCAAGCTCCTCTGGACCTCTAATCCCTGGATCTATCTGCAGATTTGACCCAAGAGCTAAAGGACCATGATGCCATTGCCATCCTCCACCAGCTGCCACTGCTCAGTGCCATGCAGGATAAGGCTGGAAGCATCCCAGTGCTGGACAGTCTAAAGCGCACTATTCTGAGATACATCATCTGGTGAGTGGTGCTCAACGGGGCTGGGAGCCATCTCATTCCCACACCTCTGTGCAAGTATGCTGCTTACTCAATTCTCAGTCAACAAATATTAGTGAAGATGGACTAAGTCCCTCTTATGAAAACCTCTAGTTGTACCATAAGGACTTTAAGAAGGTAGCCACACAGGAAGGTAGCCCCAGCTGGAACAGTGTCAGGACCAGGAAATATTTCTTAGAGGGAGTCATGGCTAAGCCAGAGGCACCAAGAAACCAAGCAAAGGGACCAGTAAGGCAAAACCATGGAGGGCCAAGAGTCAGTCAGAACGATTGCATTTCAAACGCCCACAGAAAAGAGTGACAGGCCAGTAGGGTCAGGTCACAAAGGGACTTTCTGTCAGCCCAACAGGCTGAGGCTAAAGGCCAAAGAACCTGCAGAGAGGCAGGAAGGGTAAAGGGGAGAAGCAGAGGTAGGACCATGATGGAGAGGGTTAGTAGACTGGGCTTGGGTCTGGTCAGGTGTGTGGAAGTCAGGAGAGAGGATGGAAACAGGCTTTGGGGTAACACTCATCTGAGTGTGGATGTGGCCCCATCTCCCCTCCACTCTGTCCAGGATGAAGGTCACCTCTGCTAACATCCTTCAGCTGGCCGTGCAGCCTTCGACCTATGACCAGGAGCTGGTAGTCAGAATCCCCCTGGATATGGTGGCGGGACTCAACACGTGAGTGCCCCCTGAATCCAACATGGCTAACCTAACAACTTCATCTTCTCACTCTCCTCGCTCCAAGCAGGTGTCTGGTGAATTCAGAGAGAGTGGTGGCTTAGGCCAGATAGGCAGAGGAGTAACGAGATTCTAGCTATGTGTTGTAAACAGGCAGAAACAACAGGGATTCCTGGTGAGTTGGATATGGAGAGGAAGAGATCAAAAATCACTTCAGGGTCTGCTCCCACATCAGTCTGGGAGGGGCAGCCAGCAGCCAAGCCAAGGCTTGAAAGCCTAGGCTAGGGACCATGTGGAATTCACTGCTGCCATGCTATCCTGAGGAACTCAGAGGACATCTGAGTGGAGCACAGTGTGTAATTGGAATCCCATGGCATCCACAATGGGGGAGGTCAGGAGAGGACTCCAGATGTTGGAGGAATGAGGGGAAACAGCCAAAATGACAGTGAAGGACAGACACCCAGCTATGGCTCCCACGAGGGATTGATTAGCACTCCCTCTCACTGCCATGACCTCACAGGCCACTGATCAAGACCATGGTGCAGTTCCAAATGAACACTGAGGTCCAAGCCCTCGTCCGGGTGGAGAAAAGCAAGAAAGGCCCTGCCCGCCTGAACCTTAGTGACTGCTCCAGCAGTGAGAACACCCTGCGCCTCAGCCTGCTGAACAAGTGAGTCCTGGGTCCATCGTGCTGCTAGGAGAAGCAACCGTGGCCTTTCTCACTGCTCACATGAACAACACTGAAGGACTCGACATGGTCCCTCCAGGCTCTAGATTGAGGGTCCTTCCAGGGAATTTGGGGTGTCACAGCTGTTCTGGATGGCAAAGATAAAAGCAGCAATGTTAGCATAATACCAGGATGGGAGGGTGGGTATCAGGGTGGGGTAGGTGTAGGGTTGGGTGTAGGGGTGGGTGTACGAATAGAGGAAGGTATGGGAGTAGGTGTGGGGTGGGATGGGCATGGGACAAACACCTGCAGACAGAGCAGAGCCTCCATCTGGGGCTCCCAGGCCACCCAGGAAGACTTAGGTGGACCCAAAGCAAGTTTACTTTTTCCTTGGCTAACACTCTGGATAAACTTGAATGAGCTCCTTCCTCCCAGGATTCCATGTCACCTCTGTAAAGCAGGGACAATTCTCTCTCTTATAAGATTCTAATCTTTCGCTCTCCTTTGCCAAAGGCTCTCCTTCATGGTCAACTCTTTGGCAAATAATGTCATGAATCTCCTGATGCCAGCTCTGCCCCAAATGGTGAAAAACCACGTGAGTAAAATCAGGCCTCTAGCCTATGGAGATGGCACCCCCTGTAGGACTATGATGGAACTGCAGGCTGGTACCAAATGAGTCCTGTCTTCTTGGGTGGGGTCCTTCTGAGACTGAATAATTCGTTTAACAAAGCAAAGAACCAGGGAGTCAATGAATTGAGCCACTGAGCCAGCTACATCATTGAGACCAATGTAACAGAGCAGCCAAAAGCCAGGATGCTGTGATCAGTGACATGCTGATCAAGATGTTGTAAAAACGGCAAGGCAAATGTTTGCTTCCTTTCAGTAGATCCCCTAAATCCTCACTGTTTTCTTTTCCGGGGGGTGGGGGGAGACTACTGATACTTTGATACTCTGGGGCTGGGCTGAGGGGAAGGGTGTGTAGTAGCATCCCTGACCTCTGTCCACTAGATGTCAGTATGGTGCATCTGCCACATTATGATAACTAAAAATGTCTCCCAGTGCCTTGCCAGACACCAAAATCGTTCTCTGTTGAGCAGTGCTGTCCATGTTAGGCAGAGAACTCCTTGGTAGCACAGGGATGTGTTGAGTTACCTCTGTACAAGACACAGAGACTGCTTAGCATCTGGTGGGGCAGCCCTGCTAGCCTCTGCTCGAGAGCCTGACATGGGAGGAAACTTGTGAGTTCTTACAGAGTTAGCAAGGGAATTCTTGGCTTCCCATGAGGAAACATGGGGTCCGTTGAACAATCATGGGTGTCCTGGGGATGGTACCTGGCAGGCCAGACATAATCTGGGCACAAGGCAAAAGGCAAACCTTAGGACAGTCATAGACTGAACAGCAAGGGTGAATAGAGATGGACAAATCTGTGAGACTTCAACTCCACAGATGAACATTTGACTAGCTGGAGCACTGCAGTGAGGCTAAAGTTGGGGAGACCAGGCCCGGGATGCTGTGTAAGGGACTGGCTCTTCACTGGTGGCCCTGTATTTGTGCTGTTGCAGCTGTGCCCTGTGATCCAGCAAGCTTTCGATGACATGTATAATGACTTCCTGAACCTGGCAACAGGTAAGGACTCTGCAGTCTCCACTGTCTTTCCTTTAACTGTAGGCTTGGACTTCAGGCCCCACCTTTACCCAGGAGAGACCACCCCCTCAAGTCTGATCTGGGTCCTAGGTCTGACATGAGAGCACAAGCACTTGTTAAGCCCTGCCCAAACACTGCAGCTTCATCTGCATGATCACCTTATATGGGCAAGGCTCCAAGACAGTGGTTCTCAACCTTCCTAAGGCTTCAACCCTTTAATGCAGTTCCTCATGCTGTGGTGACCCCCAACCATAAAATTATTTCATTGCTACTTCATAACTGTAACTTTGCTGGTGTTGTGAATTAGTGGAATACAAACATCTAATATGCAGGATTTCTGATATGTGATCCCCAGAGGCTGGACCACTGCTCTATGTGAGCAGATACTCAGGTACAGTTGGATTCAAGCCCAACTCTCCTGATGACTTGCTCCTTGACTTGGAGGATGTCACTCTACCCTTTGTCCTCAGTTTCCTTATCTGTAAAAGATGCTTTCTATCTTCCAACCTCAAAAGATTGTAGTCAGCACTTAGAGATTATAGGAAAGTTTTGGACATATAAAATACTCTGCCTAACACAGAGTTACTTAAAAATAAATGCATGCTGAATGGATGGATAGATGATGGATGAATGGATGGATAGATGGATAATGGGTGGATGGATGGATGATTGATGGATGGATGGAGGATGGATGGATGGATGTGGATGGATGGATGGATGATGGATGATGGATGGATGATTGATGGATGGATGATGGATGGATGGATATGGATGGATGGATGATGGATGTATGTAGATAGATGGATGATGGATAATGGATGGATGGATGTGGATGGATGGATGATGGATGGATGGATGTGGATGGATGGATGTAGATAGATGGATGATGGATGGATGGATGGATGGCTGACCACTGTGAGCTACTGAGAGGAGGAAACGAGAAGAGCAGAAGAGAGCTATGTGCACAGAGCAGATGTCATTTCTCCCTCCCTGAGAGCAACAAAGAGAAAACAATATGGGCTTCTGCCTCGACCTTGGAAATTGGTCCTTCTCAATCCCCTCAGAGTGGGAATCAACAAGAAGGAAGAAAATCCTACCATGTACTGATTTAGGATCTGAAGAGGCACGTCACAGCATAGCCAGGGTAAGATGAGGGGAACAAAGGAAAGCCCTGGTACATACGAGGGCTAAACACAGGGCCGAGCCTTTCCCTTTTCCTCAGCACACTCAATTGCCCAGTTGCACATGTAGGGAAATATCTGAGCTCACAGAGGAGATTCATGGTATAGAAGGCTGGAACCTAATTCTTCCTGCTCCGATTAGGTGTGGGTTGGTAGGGCCATGGCTTACCTAACATTATGAGGCTCTGTGAGAGGGAGATTAAGAGATACAAATGTCATGGGAGTTCCCAAGTCTATCTAGCTGTTCTGATCTTAGTGACAGGGCCGGAGGAGGGCAGGGACAGGCCATGTATTCTCATTCTCCACCAACAGCTGAGCAGATGGGGTGTCCCCATCCCCTGTCCACCAAGTAGGAAAAACCAAGGCAAACACAGGTGATGGATGATGTAAGGAGGACACACTTGAGTTCAATGCCCAGACCTTACCTGCCTTGAGGAGTGGGTTACAGTGAGGTGAGGGAAGCACAGGTTATAAGCAGCATCCAGGTTTGGCAATGGATTGGATGTGTTCCAGGTTTGGCAATGGATTGGATGTGTTCTGGGTTTGGCAATGGATTGGATGTGTTCCAGTGATATACGTAAAAATCTAGCCCTCTGCTGGTGCTTTGAATGGTCCCTGTAATCACTGCCATAGTTACTACCAACAGCATCCTTTTTCCTGACTCTGGCAGTATCCCTAGATGGAAGCAGTAGAAAACCACCCCACCCAATCCCACCCTCCATCTTCACAAACTTTCTTCTTGCCCTGAGCAGCACCCATTTCCTTCAGCTATGGAGCCTTGGACTTTGGCCTTCTGTCTCCCGCTATCCGGGACAGTAATATTGTGCTCAACTTGAAGGTGAGTGTACAGACCTCAGAGAAAAGTGGGGACATTGGGGGACAGCTGCTCTTCTATGACTACCCAGGATCCAATACCTATCCATCATCAGGGCATGTAGTAGATGAAGTCAGACCCTAAACACTCTGTGAAAGCCAGCAGGTAGAACTTCATGCCTTACCTCCTGGAGGTCCTGACCTCAGACCTTGACCATATGTGTGTATGGGTCTTGGGGTCTTTCTCTCAGGCAAGCTCCTGCTAAACCCCCTAGACTTCTGATAACACAGCAACATGGCCTCAGGACATAGGCATCCTCAAAGATCATACAACCTTAACTTTTCTGGATCCATGACTCCCTGGCTGTATAGCTCTAGGCAGATTTCTTCACCTCTCTGAGCCTCAGTTTCCTTGACTATAAAATATATATTATAATACTTAGGAGACAATGAGATAAAACCACACTGGCTTCCCAGGAGGAAGTACTCAGTAACAGTGAGCATCTCTAAACACCACGCTGCACATACCTGCTGGAAGTACTCCATCCATGTGGATGGTGTGAATCCCAGACCTGTTTTCAGGAGTCCCTTGGAAACCACAGTTGCATCTGCTCTGTTGCAGTCTGAATCCACCATTCATCTAAAAGGTTGAGAGGTTAAAACCTAAGTGAAAAAGTAAGCATTTGATTACAAACTAGGCATAGGAAGCATGCATCCACAGTCCTGAACACAGGGAGCATGTATCCACAGTCCTAGGCACCCTGAAGATAGAGCAGAGGATCATTTGAGCTGAGACATGGACCAGCCTGTGCAGTGTAAGGAGATGCCACCTCCTTAAACAAAAGGCAGAAGGACAGAGGGAAGGATGTAAGAAGGGAATGAAGGAAGGGTAGAGTAATCTAAGGGGCATAGGAGTGGAGGCTGCCAGGTACCTCACAGTCATTATCTCCATCAAGCTAAGCTTCCTAACACAAATATAAAGATGGGAAGCAGACAGAATGGCATCTGTCTTAGTTTATTTCGTGTTACCAGAACACAGTGCCTGAGTGGTTTGCTGGGTTTGTGGTCCTAGTAGCTAGGAAATCCAAGAGCACTGTACATCTTCTAGTGAGGACCTCCATGCTGCATCAGCCCCAAGATACAAGACTGAAGAGTGGGGGAGGGTGAGAGCAAGAGCAGCCAAGAGTTGAACTAACTTTGAAATGGCCTGCTCCGTCCAGCAGAAATTAGGCCACTCCTGTACCAGCACCAACCATTGATTAGGTTCCTGTCACCTCTTAAAGGATGTACCCCTCAACCCTGTTATATTGGGATCCTACACACACACACACACACACACACACACACACACACACACACACACACACACACATACAGTTGTTTCCCTCCAGGTGGTTATGGGATACAATAAGTACCAAAGTCCTCAAACCATGCCCTGTTCTGTGTCTCCTCAGGCCAAGCTGCTGGACTCACAGACAAGGGTGACCAAGTGGTTCAACAGCTCTGTGGCTTCCCTGATGGAGACCACCCCAAACGAGGTCCCTTTCAGCCTGCTCTTGAGGCAGGACCTGGTGAATGCCGTTGTGAACACCCTGGTCCCCAAGGAAGAGCTTGTGATCCTGCTTAAATTTGTGGTAAGCCCCCCTGCAAACACAGTCTGCCCGCTGAAAGGAGACTCGGGTGGGAACTCTGCCTTCCCTTCAGAGAGATCCTGTTTCTGACATTCAATGCTAGAGCCAAAAGCTTCCATTAACACCTACTTTGGGTGCTGGCTCTGCCTTACCGTACTGGGCACCTGTTTCCTCCTCCAAATATCCTGGGGGAGCTCAAGAGCATTCTAGATCCTAAGAAATCCAGGGATGGGCCCTGCACCCCAATGGCACAGGTTGCTGACTGATCTCCTGAGCCTGAGTGCCAACACATACTCTGACCCTCTTACTGCACAGCAAGATCAATGCAACTGACTCACATCTCTTCCCCTCTCTCCAGATTCCTGAAGTGGCCCGCCAGCTACAGGCAGACATCAAGGAGATCAATGCAGAGGTAGGTTTGCTTCTCAGCTGCAGTTTACTGGGTGCTTGCTGCCTCTGTTCATGGGTCTCTGTGATGGAGAAGAGATGTGGGCTTCTCTGGTTTTCCACTATGGGGCCCAGGACACAGAGACGCTCGAATCTGATGGTTACCTGGGTGGACTGGTGCTGGGTGTGAGGGCGACTCCAAGTCCCTGCTCTAGGCTGAGAAACCAGAGAGCATCCACACAGGGGCTCTGGGAAAGGACAGAGACTGGAAACACCACAACTGTGGCCAGGTGTGTGGGTCTGATGTCTTTCCAGGCAGCAAACAAGCTGGGGCCCACACAGATGGTGAAGATTGTCACTCAGAGCAGCCCCCATGTTGTGCTGAATGAGGGTGGTGCCAAAGCAACCCAAAGTATCATCCTGGAAGTGTTTCCTACCAACACAGATGTCCGGCCCTTCTTCTCCCTTGGCATTGTGAGTTCATGTGTCTGTGATAGAAGACAAAGACTGGGAATGTGTTCCTGTTCATTATTACAAATTGGATTATCACCCAGGAGTGGGGGTCGGGGGGGGGAGTGAACCAAGAGTCAAGAACTTTGGGGGTCCACCTGCCAGTCATTAGTCACCAGCAGCCCCAGAAATAGAGGGACCATAACTCCCATCAAGGCAGATACATTCCAGCTAGGGGCATATTCCAAAGAACAGACAACATGCAGCTGGGCGATAGAGCCTCTCCTGGCAGGAAGGGTGGGTCAGAGTAGGACAGCAACCACAGAGGGCTGGGAAGACTGGAGAAGGGGCCTCACTCGTGACCCAGCCCTGGCTTACCCAAATAGGTGAGCAGTGCCTGTTATGAAGAGAAATCAACTCTTCCTTATAGCAGGGTCTCTGTGTACAGTTCTATACCACACAATCTCGGGTGCCTTTCACAGACTACAGGTATATTGGTACCTCCCAGAGAGTTCTTCTTGACATTCTGGCCTTGTAGTGTAAGACAGTGTGGGAGCCCACTTCCCAGGCTAACCGCACTCCCTGATGACCCCTCCACGGCCAGTGGGAGTACTGCAGGAAACGCTGGTTCTCTAGGCCTGATAACTGAGCCCAGCACTCATGTTGACTGTGTTGGAACTGTCATCCCCAGACCTGAACTGTCTATCACTTGTGAGACAGAGACTGGGCAGGGAAAGTGAGGCCTAAAGAGGTTGAACTGTTTCCCAAGGTCACAGAGTCAGTAGCCAATATTCAGGTCAGGTTTTTTTGTTTTGTTTTTGTTTTGTTAACCTCTATCTTTCCTGTATAACCCTCTCTCTAGATACATTCTCTAAAAACAAAAAAAATGAGGGCTGGGTTCTCTTGTTGCAGGAAACCACTTATGAAGCTCATTTTTTCACAGAAGATAACCGCCTGATTCTTGACTTCAGTAACATCAGGTAGGTGAATCTGTGAATCTATGGGAGGTTCTGTTAAGTTTTGGCCCATAGCAATGGGTTTCTCTAAACCGCCAGCAGGGGGCACCAGAAAAGCAAATGACAGAAGGCTGCCTTACCAGGCCTGATCTGCCCTAAGAGCTGAATTCCAAATAGAAAATAAAGAGACTTTACAGGGAGCCACAAAGTGTGCCAGCCCCAACACAAGGCTGGCCTGAAATGTACCACCCCAGGCTTAAACAGCCCATTCTGAACATTTTCAAGACGTAAGAGGTAACACTCTCATATCCTGAACCCTTGGGGCCTGGCACAGAAGTGACCTCTGTGCCCTTGCGAGCCCTGTAAGGTCCACCTGAGTGACCCGGACTGAGTTCAGGGGCTCCAACCAGAGGCTCCAGCCTTCTCCAGCCTCCAGTTAGGCTCAGGGAAGCATTTTGATCAGGCCATACAGGGTAAAATGATAGCTAGGTATAAGATGGTAGATGACAGATAGAGAGATAGACAGATAGACAGATAGATAGATAGACAGACAGACAGATAGATAGATAGATAATAGATAAATAGATGATAGGTAGACAGATAGATAATAGACAGACAGACAGACAGATAGACAGATGATAGATAGATAGATAGATAGATAGATAGATAGATAAACAGATAGATAAAAACCAAACCAAACTATCAAACTGCCCTGTTGCCCAGGCTGACATTTCTACATGAGTGGTTGAAAGGAAATTAGGGACCCCTCTAGAAAGGACTTGAGCTAACTAGTCCTCCCTCATTCCTGGGTGGTTCTGTCCTTTGGCCACTGTCCACCCCCTTTAGAATGTGGCACCATGAAGCAAGTACTTTCCCTAGGTCACCGTCGTCTCATGAGCACAGCAGGTCCTCAATAAGTAAAGCTACTGACTGGGACCCCAAGGGATCACTCTCATGGGTATCTTCTGTTACAGAATTGAGCGCATCAAGCTGATGATCTCAGATATTAAACTGTTCGATGTAAGTATTAACAGATTATCTCTAAGGGCACTGCAGCCAGAATGGGTCGTCCTAAAATGAGATACACCCAGGATTTGCTTTAAAGAAATCTCCCAGGAACACCAGGGTGGACTTGGGGTCTCATCACTACCCTCCAAAGTTTAGCCTACTGGCTCCTGTCTCTACTAAGCAGCTGTTGTATGTATATAGACATAGTTGAAAACACTGATCACATACAGATGTGCGCCCACTCTCTATTATAAACAAACCCTCTCCACTGACCCTGGGAAGCCCCTCCTGTCTGGCCCTCCAAGTCCCTCCCTGCCCCGACCCGCGGGACTTCAACACGGAAGACCACCTACGAGAGAGAATGAAGGGAAGGGAGACGCAAAGGAAGGCAGCAGGTCAAACGGGATTCTGATCGAGCTGCGATTTATTGCGATTCTAAACATGCTTATATAGCAGAATATGGGGAGGGGGCAATCTTCAAACACCTGCAGGAAGCTGGCCAGGGGAGCAGGATATTGGCAGGGTAAAAAGGTGACTGGTCTTGCTTCAGGGGAGAGTTGCTAGGTAACCTAACCATAGAATATTCTTGCTATTCTATTCTTTAGAGCTACCTTTAAGGGAGGACTGCTATGTAACCTAGCCACAGAATGTTCCTGTTATTCTATTCTTTAGAGTTACTTCTCTGTTACTGTGAAGCAAACCAGAACATCTCTTTTACTTTGGGAAAAACATCTGTTCTACCTGGGAGAACATCTATTTTATTTGGGAGAATGTCTATTCTACTTGGGAGAACATTGTGCTTGCTCAGTGGTTGGTTTCTCAGTCAGTTCCCACGGGAGCCTTAGCTAGAGGCCTAGAGGCTCAAGCCAGGGTCTTGGTCCCTGACACCTCCCTAATTGAAGAAGTCTTGTCTTCAGCATTGGGCTTTTGTTTGGTATTGTATTATTTTGTGTTTTGTTGTCACAGGTGGCAGCTTTACTTGTTTGTTTTCTATTTTGCTTTATTTTGTTGTTGTTAGGTTTTGTTTTGTTTTGGAGACAAGGTCTCACCATGTAGCTCTAGAGCTAGCCTTGAAACTCATGACAATCTTCCTGCCTCTACCTTCTGATTGCTGAGATTGTAAGTGTTTATTACCACACCTGATGCCTCATTGGTTTCTGTGGATTTTTGTTTTTAAACAATATTTTAATGCAAGGTTTGTGAAAGTCTGGACATATGACTTTTCTTCAAAAGCAGAATCATTCAGGGTGCTTCCAGCTGGAACAGAGTACCTGAGTGTAGAGCATTTTCCTTTCCTTTAAAAAAAATTATTCATTTATTTTATGTGAGTACTCTTGCTGCATGTACACCTTTATGCCAGAAGAGGGCATCAGATCCCACTACAGATGATGTGAGCCATCCTGTGGTTGCTCAGAACTGAACTCAGGACCTCTGGAAAAGCAGTCAGTGCTTTTAACCACTGAGCTATCTTTTCAACTAGTTTATAAGGCATTTTGAATGAGCCACCTCAGAGCAGTAAGGGTCTCTCCATAGTCTATCTGGTCTGACCATAGGCAGGTCCAGCCTGCAAGAGACCTGGTATTCTACCATGTTTGCTGGCAGCCCTTGTCCTGGGGGACAAGTTAGGAAATGTGTACCAGCCCAGAGGATCTTGCAATCAGCCTGGTAATGACTTCTCTCTTCTCACAGCCTGAAGTCCTGAAGGGCACCCTGACCAAGATCCTTGAATACACATTGCTGCCTAATGAGAATGGTGAGTCTCTCGGCCTTCAGTTCCCTCTCCTAGGCCGCTGGACTTCCTGCCTTCACCTGGATCCTCTTTTATTCATGACCTGCCATCTTAGTTAGGGTTTCTGTTGCTGGGAAGAAACACTATGAACACAACTCTTACAAAGAAAAACATTTAATTGAGGTGACTCACTTACAGTTCAGAGGTTGAGTCCATTGTCACCATGGCAAGGAGCGTGGCAGCTGCAGGCAGACATTGTGATCAGAAGGTAAAAGGAAGTGGATTGTGATGCTGGGAGTAGCTTAAGCATAGGAGAACGCGAAGCCACCCCACAGTGACACACTTCCTCCAACAAGGCCACATCTCTCACTAGTGCCACTCCCTTTGGGGGACATTCTCTTTCAAACCACCGCACCCACCTATCTTCTAAGCCTAATTCAAATTTCTCCTGCTCCAGGGAGCTTTCCCAGTCTCCAGCTGGAGAAGGCTCCACTGCCTCTTCCTCTGCCTCCCCCTCCCAGTCTGCTCCTTTACTAATGCCAGCTCTAAGGCAGGCAGGGAGGAGCTGGCAGACCCCAGATTCATAGGGCCAGATTGAACCAGGTGCAGATAGACGGCTAGAGTTCACTCAGGGGACCACAGGCAGACTGAGCTCAAGTGCTCACTCCCCTTATTGTCCTCCTGAGCCTCGGATCTCCACCTGTGAAAGTGATTAAAAAAAAAAAAAAAAGAGCACTTTCTTCAGAGGTAGAAATGAGCTGATATATGTGAGGGATGGGGAGACTGGTACCTATGACATCATCACCTTTTAATGTCTACTCACTGCTCTATGAGTAGACAAACCTCAGGTAGAGAACTTGTGCAGTGGATAATGGGAGCCATGGCTTTTCTTGAACACAAGTATTAGAGAATATGGGCAGAGAATATTAGAGGACAGAGGGCCGTGGAGCTGATGCCAGAGGACCAGACAGAGCTGTGTGAGTGCCAAAGTAGAGGACAGGCAGAAGGAAGGAAAGAGCAGGTCCTATGTGCCAGATCTCAGGCTCACCTCCAGGAACTGTAAGGATGCCAGCTGCTACCCAGGTCCACACTAACCCACCACTCTCTGACTATATTTGTTATTTCAGGTAAACTGAGAACTGGAATCCCTATGTCAATGGTAAAAGCCTTGGGATATGAAAAATCTGTGTGGTCTGTGAACAAGGTGAGAGGCATGTGGAAATAAGCAAACTGTCTGGGCTGAGAGTGGCTGCTCTCCTCCTAGCCTTGCCCGGTGTGGGTACCTGTTAGTGAAAAATCAGTGCTCTCGCCCACCTCCTTGTCTCATCAATCCCTGCACTCACTTATTCAGGAATATGTAGCCTTAAGTTTCTGATCCATCTGGGTCTGCGGTCCAGAGGAATCTTCCTACCCACAGTCCCACAGCCGCTTATAAAATAATTACACCAAGGCTTATATGAATTACAAATTGTTTGGCCTATGGCTCAGGCTTATTGCTTGCTAGCTCTTACAACTTAATTCAACTCATTTTTATTAATCTATGTTTTGCTGCGTGGCTTGTGGCTTACTTGTACTTTCACATCTTGCTTCTTGGGGCTGCAGCTTACAGGGTCTCCTTGTAACTCCACCCTCCTTCCCCTTTATTTATGCTTGAATTTCCTGCCTGCATATAAACCGGCTTGTCATAGACCAAAACAGTTCCTTTATTATCCAATGGTAATTCACAGTGTACAGAAAGACATCTCACATCACTAATATTTCTTGATGATGTAATATGAGCTAAGCATGGCTCCTAGTGCTTTAGGTCACAGAAACAGAAAAGCCTACATTCTAACAAGAGAGACACTTACATAAACTAATAAACAGCATCGAATAGATAAAGGATAGGATGAAAAAGAATGCAGGCTCTGAAGAGAAAGTGGGATGCTGGTTTTGATGGGCTGGACAGGGAAGGCGTCTCTGAAAAGGTCATAATTGCTGATACCTGAGAAGACCCTATGGGTAGTGGAAAAAGCGTCCTATCCAAAGGACCAGCAAGCTCAAAGGCCCTGAGGATGAGATGTTTACTGTTCCAGGAAAGAGGAAGAAGAGTGTTAGATATGAGGTAGCACCCAAGAACTATAGACTTCATATTACTCATACACACCTGTGTGGCTAAGTGACCTCAGCTCAAAAAGACCAGCGTTACTGCTGTCCCTAGTGTGGTCAGTGAGGTCACACACATACTAGATGTTTGATAAATGGTTGGTAAGCAAGTAACATTCCTGGCCTCTGCTAGGAGAGGGGCTGTAGCAGTCCAGACACACCTCACACTTAGTGTCCACAGCACCAACTGTGCTGTCATCTGCACACCTAGATCAGGAGGTGCATCTTCATATGATCCCCTTTTACAGATGGGGAAACTGAGATTCAATGACAGCAAGATCTTTTCCAAAGCTGCAGACCTTACTGGTGGCAGAATCAGTATTTGCGATTGAAACTAGTCCCAATAACCTCTTGCCTTAGCCCCAACTTCTACATGAACCCGTCGATGAAGTGCTCATCTTGGTCAGCTGGCTAGTGGGCATGTATTAAACACCTACCGCATGCAGACATTGGCCACGAAAATGAACAAAACAAGCAAACCTCTGGCTCCTTACAAGAGAGATGGATGCTAGAAATAGACAGAGCAATGAGAAAGCCCACAGATGACTTGCTGACACCCTTCTGTGACAAAGGGTTCAGCCTTGCTCTACTGGGGCACGCTGGGCCTAACCTATGTCTCTTACAAAAAGTCCCCATTTGCTCCCAAGCTGTCCCTTAGGACCACTGAGCTCCTGAGCCTTTTCATTATGGAGAAATCCACAGATCTAAATCCATATTCCCTCTATCTCTAAATGTCCTATTTTGCTCCATTGGTTGTTTTATAGCTGGATGGCACCACACAGCTCAATTAAGGGAAGAGAGTGAAAGACAGTGAGTTAAAGCCAGCATGCTAGAGGACATGGTAGAACATAGGTGACAAGCGTCATGTGCTCATCATTCACCTCTGCTTTGCTGGGCACTGGGAAGAGACCAGAATACACCCACTCCTGGGGGACAGACCAGATCAAGTTTTATCATTTCACTTAGTTTGTTTTTAAATGGACAGTTGTCTAAGACTCAGGTGGCCATGAGTCTGCATTATAAATTTCTTCGAGTCTCACCATGGGCTGGAGGACATTGCCCTACACCGTCCAGCCACTGCACACAAAAGCTCTGGACCACACAGGGCTGGAAGGTACTACTGTATCCTCCACTTAAGACCGTGCTATGCACTCTGCGCATGCATATTCACAGTCATAACTATTCTCCCAACACCGGCTTCCTTCATGGAGGACAAAAGCAGGACAACCCCCACACACACACCCAAAAAATCAGGAAGTGAAAATTAAACAAAAGCAAAAAAAGCCTAACCAGATTGATTCCTCTTCAATTCCAGGGTGCCCTCAAGCTCACCCCAGCCTCCTCCTAGAACCCTGGCTCTCCTCCCTCCTGGTGAAGACCTGGATAGTAGCCGCCAGCCCTATCTAGCTGGTCTAGGCTGGAGGTGTGGGAGCCATCTACATAGACTATCCTCCTGCAATCAATAAACGCTTGCCAGTGGCTCCTGTTGTCCGGGTGCTTGTTGTCCAGCATGGGAGTCACTTGGGCAGGTCTGGGATATGAACAGACATATGGGTGGGATTCAGACACCCTGAGCCAACCTAGATAAGTCTTTGTCATATGGAAACTGCATGACCACAGAAGGATAGGAGCCATGGTTGGGATCACCCTCTTTTAGATGGCTTTTGAGTGGGGGACACTCACTTTGTTGATCTTGTTGGCGTGGTGGGTCATACACTCTCTGAGCCCTGTGGTTCTGGAGACAGACATGTGATTTCCCCTAGGTGGGCCTCTGTGCCCTTCACTGCCAAGTGGAGAGAATCATGGTTCTCACTTTGCAGAGCTGAGGTAAAGATTAAATTAAGTATTAGGTAGGCAGTCAGCCAGTGGCACCACAACATCACAAGCACTTGTCACCTGACCTCAGGGGAATACTTTATCACCAAGGCCTTTTCTGTTCAGACAAGCATGAGGGCCTTTGTCTCCATGGCTTCCCTGAAGCCCTAGGGTTCTGGGACAAGACAATAGGCCTCTTTAGGTCTAGATTGTGCCCACACCCAAACACAGACTTCAGTCATACAAAAGCCCTTACAGAAAGACAGGGAGAGTGTCCGGGAAGGAACAGTCAGCACTCAGTGTCAAAGCATCTCTGTCAGACCTCTGGTCTATAGTGCCACCTATTCCCTACAAGGTGGGTTCTTCCAGATTTGAGTGGCCAAGCATGAAGACCTTCCCCTAGCACAGCTATGACCAAGGGTCCCCAGGTCCATCATCCCCTGGGGCCTCCTAGGGTGGTAGATGAAGAAGCCCAGGATCCTCACTCCCTGAGCAAAGAACAGCTCATAGGCCCAAGCTCTCCTGTGGCTCCCAGCCCGCCCACAGGAAGGACCTTGGGTGCCCTCAGGAACTGGTCGCATCCCATTCCTCACGATTGTTTGGATCATCTACTAGATATATGCCACTCAAATGTGGGTATCAGCCTACTCCTGGTGACCCTGAACCAAGGCCATTTGCTCCATGTGGGTAACACTAGAGGGATCTGAGAGATGACTACCTTCCTCAGAGCCTATGTCAAGACTCTACCCTCACCTAGGTGACAAACCAGGACTCTGGTAAGTCTCCACCACCACCAGTTAAGCCACCAGCAGCATGTCACTGTCTGCTCTTCCAGGTTCCTTCCTTCTTTCCCCACGCCTCTGTGTTCTCTACCTTCCAAGAGAAAGGAGCGCAACCGCTCCTGTTCTGACTAGTCTTCATGGCAGGACCCTGACTAGAGACAGGAGACCGTCAGGCAGGGCTCCGAGCCTCTGAGTCTTCCTTGACAGAGAGCAGAAACTCCTCTTCAATTTGAGTCTCAGAAACAGCAAAAAGAAAATTCCAGGTGATATATTACATATTGTCCTTTACTGACACTCACCTTTGATCACAGCTCCTCAGAAGACTGAGGCAGGAGGATTACTTATTGGAGGCTAGTGTGGGCTGCATTGCAAGACCATGTTTCAAAAAGAGTCTTGGGCCAACCATGTATCCATGGTAAAGATCACCTGGCTGCTCTTCTAGAGTATCTGGGTTCAGTTTCCAGAGCCCACATCAAGGCTCACAACCATCTGTAACTCCAGTGCCAGGGGATTCAATGCCTTCTTTCTAGCTTCTGTGTGCACCAAGCACACATATGGGTATAGAAGACATAAATACAGGCAAAACGCCCATACACATTAAATAAAATAAAAAACACTCCATTCTTTTGGTTGAGAGATGGATCAGAGATTAAGAGTGTTTACTGTTCTTATAGAAGACTTACATCAGGCAGCTCACAACTACCTGTAACTGCAGTTCCAGGGGATCTGGTGCCCTCTGGCTGCCGAAGCACATGCATACATGTGGATCACATAAACTCACGCAGGCACACATAACTTAACTACACATAAATTAAAAAAAAAAAAAAAAAAAAAAAAAAAAACCAGAGCCCAGTCTTCTCCAACACATCCCACGAAATCATTTGAACACTGGCTGCCAGTCTGTGCTATTTGCTAAAGGAAGAGCTTCAGAGCAAGCCAAGATTAGTCCTGCACATCTGAGGAATCTACTGTTTCCTGGAGCTCATCTTCTACCAGTTCCCAGCCCTCAATCTCCAGACGAGGGCTAGAACTCATGGAGGAAAAGATGTAGAGGAAAGAAGAGAAATGATGTGATGATATTATAATCTCAAAGATTACAACAAGTTTAAAACAAAAAAATAAAATAAAGTTGGAGCTAACACCTGCCCTGCTTGTGCCCTGAGTTGTAAAGAAGAAAATTCCAAGCCAACTGGAGATAGTCCTGTCTGCCGTGGGGTGGCCATACCACCCAGTAATGAAGGATGCATGCAGGAGCAAGGGGGGGCTGGGTCCCCACAAGGCAGGGCCTCTGCACATCTAGGTGGTGGAGAATGCAGGCCTGGAACTGCTATGGGAGAACCACCAAATCTCGGTGCCCTTTCTGGGCCCTGACATCAAATTCCAGCTTTCCCTGGGCATGCTACCTGACCTTGATGGAGGCGCTTATCCCTCTGCATCTGAGCTCCCTTACATAGAGCATGAATAGTCATAACAGCTGTGCACTGGGCCCTGTGCTCACATCCGTGAGTTGCCATAGTAACCTTCACCATCCCCCAAAGCCATAGGTTTGTTTATCAAATTCTAAATGAGGCTTCGAAGGAAATGAACGTGGCTTGTTCTCCATTACTCAGCTTCTCCACAGTCAAAGCAACTATTCCAGGGCCTGTCTGAAGTTTTAGTGACCACATCTGGGTCAGAAATGACAGCCTAGTGACATACATAGGAAAGATATGTGAACAGCAGTGACAAGGTAGTCACAGACACTGCCAGCCTCATCTTTGCCCCTCAACTGCTACACACACACACACACACACACACACACACACACACACACACACACCCTCATCCCCTTGGGCTCCATGCCAGTCCCATCTTGCATCTGCACCCCTTACAAGAGCTTAAGATATGCCAAAGGGAAGGGTCCAGGTCCAGCCCACTTCCTCCTTGGGGTCTGCTGGCCATGTTCTGAGCTTACCCCTTCCGCCTCCCACCCCCACCTTAGTACCAGGTTTTATCAGTTTTGGCCAAAAGCCCATGGCTACACAGGGCCAAGAGGAGTGATTCTTCCCCTGAAAAACTCCTGAGTGTGCCAAGCCCTGGCCCTGGGCCATGACTTCCCACCACATGTCCACCCCTCACTCCAGAGTTTGGCTTATAAAAGCAGTCAGTTCTTTAAGAAAGCTGGTGACACTGGCCTGAAAGGTTCTAGAAGGTCGCATTCAGGGAGTGGTAAGGACAAAAAGACTGCACCCACATACTCAGGCTGTGCCCCATCATCACAAGGTGAAATAAAGCAGAGGTTCTTAGCACCTAGTCACACTGGATTCAGATCCAAGCTGTGCCATGAGTGAGTTTGGCCCAGAGTAAGACTGTTAGGATTTAGAAAGATGGATGTAAAGGGTATGGAGTGGGGGGATACAGGCATCCCTGGGGAAGACAGAGGCTCTCACTTCCATGGCCACAGGTCCTTCACAGAGGAATGCTGATGCTGTGGACACTGCTGTTGTGCTGGGGGCTGCTGCACCAAGCCCAAGGGACAACCCATAATCATCTCTTCCTTCGGATCAGCAAGACCCAGCTGAAAACAGGTAAATCTCCAGGAAGGAATGAATGACCTTGGAGAGAACTTCCCTGGAAGCGCTGGACTTCTCCCCTGGCCTCCTACCAGCCATGCCTGCTGCCCCTGTCCCTCCTTGGCTCTAACATTTGCATGACCGCTTGTCAGGAGTAGTCCTTACCCTGACATTCAAAGCCCCATGCCGCCAGTGTCCTCCCCACCGCCTTCCCTGTCCACCACATAGAGGTCACGGCTGCTGCCTCGGCTGGTGTGGGTCCTTTCTCCGCTTCTCTCCTTCTCCCTGTGATGTGCTCTGACTGGGCCTGGAAGACAAAGCCCTTAGATCCTCTCCTGCAGAAACCTCTTCTGATCTCCCTGTAGCAGCAGTTAGGGCTCTCCTTCTGGACTCCCATAGCCCTCTAGTGAAACCCCAATGGCCTTGTCCAGATACAGCACCTGCCAACCTGTGTCTATCTGTCTTTCTGTCTGTCTGTCTACTATTCTCCCTACCCCTTGTCCTGCTCGAGGATCTTGCCTGCAAATTCACCATGCTCATAGCCTCAAGGCCTTTATATGAGCTAGAACCTTCCATAATGAGAGCTTTAACTTCCTTGACATGTCTGTCCCAAGCCTCATCGTTCTCCTCAGAGCAGCCCCCCCCAAGCATTGTGTCCAAAGCTGATGCTCCTCACTCATCACACTGTCACTCAGCAGTTTTATTTTCTTTCTAACAAGCCATAATTTGCTTGCTAACCTGAGTACTAGTTAGCCTTTTCTCCCTGACTAGCATGTCAACTCCGGGGCAGTGGGAGCCACCCTACTCCCTGAGCCCAGCAAACTAAGACTGAGCTTAGTGGCAAGGTGAGACTGAGCCTGGAGAATGACTTGAGCCCAGGAGTCTGGACAGTACAGTGAGACCTGAGCTCTGGCCTCCTCATGAGAACTTGTTGTTGAATGGCTGTCTTAGCTGCGAGCTGAGCACAGGTGTCAGTGGGTGTTTGTTGAATGGCTGACTGAACCCTGAGGAGATGCTCTGTCCACAGATATTTCAGACCTATTTCAAGAGCACCAGGTTCTGAAGAGTGTGATCAAGATGCCTGTGCCTGGCTCCCCAAGTGAGGGTGTGTCTGTCCTGGACTCCATGCCCTTTGTCAAAAAGGAGTTTGTTAAGGAAAAGAGTGGACTGGACCTGTCATTTGTGGGAGACCTTCTCTCTGGGAAGAACATTCCCGAGCTGAAGAAGCTACTAGAGACAGCTGGGTGAGTGGCCAGTGAGGCAGCCTCTGCCTCTCTTCTCCCTGTCACGTGGAGCAGAGGTGGTGAGCAACCTGAGATCCACAGCGCTTCCTCAGCCTCACATGCATGAAGCAGGTTTCTTCCTACTGTGTGGCTACCTTTCTAGGCCTCTCCAAATCCCCCTAGGAAAAAGCAGTGTCTACACTCAAGTAGTATAGCATCCTCTTAGGTTCTCCACTCCAGCATTTTACAACTTTGAATAATGTTTCCAAAGTACTTTCAAGTAATCATCTACATTTGAATGACATGAATTTTCCTCAAAATCCAGGCTTCCCAATTGTATAAATTTGCCAAGACAGCCACACTAAAGTGTTAAGAGCCAAGTGATCTCCTTGTGAAAGATGAAGGTCAGGGAAGGGGTCTTCAGCTGCTTCCTGGAAGCATAGCACAGCCCTTGCTCCTGGCATCCACTGGCAATCACTGGTACTGGTGCCAGATGCCTGATACTGTTGTATCACAGGGCATCCTGAGTCCAAATTCCCTATCTGTAATAGCACAGCCATGTTGGGTTATAGTCTAGGCTACTCTAGTATGACTTCACCCTTAATAATCATGTTGGCAGACAGTGTTTTTCTAAATAAGGTCATGTTCTGGGATACTAGGGACCAGTACTTCAGCTTAAACTTGGAGGCAGTGCAACCCATAATTCTTATTGTCCTTAAAATAAAAATCTGGCCACACATGTTCTGATCCTTCACATGTCAAACATTAGTGTCAGGTCTACAGTCCCTAAGCCAGTCCCCAGATACTCTACCAATGCTGTCTGCTTAGCCCTGAAAGTCCTGAGTTGGAGTCTCCTAGTTACTCCAGACACACAGGGAGCCAGATACATTACCCCCATGCCTCTCGTAGATTGGTCATAGAAGATGCCAAAGGACCGGAAGTTACCCTGGAAATTCTAAGTGACAGCCTGCTGCAGATCACACTGCGCTGCAAACTGTACCTCTCATTCATGGAGTAAGTGTCCATGGTACTTCGTTCCCACACGTTGCCAGGAAGCAGGACTAACAAATGCCATGTGCCACAACAAGTCCTTTCCACTTGGGCATGTTTCGAAGACTGGCTTACAGGGAAACTGAGGCATATAATGGGGAAGATCTCTGTCCAGGATCATACAGTGAGTCTACAGTGAGGGCCCTAGCCCATGCTATCTGTGCATGTGGGCACACTGGCATTAATAGAGCAGTCTGGGAAGGGTCTGGGATTCCTGGGCTAGCAGCTGAAGCAAGAGTATCTATTCCCTGGGCATGAGTCTATAAGCAGTTATAATTCAAGTTCTGCAGTAAGCCAAGTGTCCACCAGCACAGCTCTGAACTGTGAATGGTTGCATATGGACACCAGCAACAGCAGTAAAACAGATCCACAATGCCTTGTGAAGTAGGGAGAGTCACAGTGCCCTTTGGGAATGTCAGCTCCTACCTTTCTTGTGAATAGGACTTTTTGGTGGTGACTTTACCACTTAATGATGGAGCATCCTATGACCATCCCTCTGGAATGCATCTGATCTCATCTGATGCTGGAAGCTAAGTAGGGCCCTTAGTTTGAGCTTGTCTGAGAGATTAAGCCAAAGGAAACATTATGATAGAGTTGAGGGACCCTGAAAAAAATGTGTCTCTGCTCCCTGAGGAACACATTAATTCATGCCCCATGGGCCTCGGCAATTGAGAGAGCATATGTCCCATCTCAAGGTTACACTCAGTGCAGGTGTCTGCCGCCCTGTCGAGACACTGGGCTGCTGTTGCCCAGTCTGCCAGCAGATTCCATAGTTCTAATGTAAGAGCTGCCTAGACATGCTGTCCCTACAGGATCCTATGGGTAGAAGCCATCAAGAACATACGCATTGGAGTACGCCTAGAACAGATAGGGAACAAGACCCAGGTGGCCTTCGAGGAGTGCCATGTGCCACCTGGAAGCCTGAGCATTGAGATCCTGAAGCAGTGAGTACACGGTGCTTCAGAGCACCCCCCGCCCAGGTGTGATAGATGTGGGTCTTCCTACACTGGCCCTGCCCCCCAGGTGTGATAGATGTGGGTCTTCCTACACTGGCCCAGACCCCCAGGTGTGATAGATGTGGGTCTTCCTACACTGGCCCTGCCCCCCAGGTGTGATAGATGTGGGTCTTCCTACACTGGCCCAGCCTTTCTGCAGTGGTCCTTCTCTGAAAATCAGGGCTGGGGCTGCTTCTCCTTCAAAGCTACAGACTGTACATGCCACCTATCAGCCTCTCCTGCCTCCATGCTGAAGGTCATGGTTAAGATTCAGCCTCTGATTAGCTACTCCTAACTGTGGGTCCTGGACTGACCTGACTCCTGGGAGTCTCAGTTACATTGCTTACAGTTCCCACCCCACATGGAGTGCTCCTGAGAAGGAGATGTAGCACAGAAACTGACACCCAAGGGTCAATCATTCATTCATCTATTTTCATGACCCAAAACCTCCAGGAAGCAGGACATGATCTCTCGATTGCTAGTGGGGCTATTTCCTGCTTGAAAATTCCAAAGACTTATGAAGGACAGAATATGAATCAGGACATAATGCAGAAAATTGGAGAGAAAACACACGGGTGGGGGGGATCGGGAAGAAGAAAATGGAGATAAGGTGGGAATTTCAGGGGAGGAAAAGATAGTTACTGTAGCCTCTGCTGTCCTGCCTCAGTGGTGCTCAGCTCCCCCTTCCCCACCCACACCTTTGGTGCACTACAGGACTGACCCACATTGCCATCCCTCCCCTAGAACAGACACCCTGTTGCCAAACCAGCTGCTGAAACTGGTGACTGAGATCCTGGACGGGTCACTACCGTTCCTCCTGCAGAAGACAGTGAGTTACAGGGGGAGGGGCATGGCCCTAGACAGCCCTGCCACCTTGGCCCCAAGCCAGCGGGACCCCCGCCTCTTCCCTTCCCTCTAGGTGTGCCCTGTGACCACAAACCTGCTCAACTTCCTGCTGGAAGACCTGTTACACGTCATTCTTCGTATGTTGCTGCTGGTCAACTGTCCCTTGCCGTATGCCAGGCACTATCCATGGGCATATACCCAGAGACAGGACACCCCTACCTACAGGGAGATGCTTTCTAATGGGGAAAAGAGGGGGCAACATAGCATGTAACCTTCATATGTCATCCCTCCCAGAGCCTCAGTTTCCCTATCTGTTAAACAGGATCAATGGGAGGCCCATAGATAAGGCCTGTTAGAATATTACTAACAACCTGGCACAAAGCCAGTATGCAATAAATGGGCCTTGTTCTAGGAGCCATGTGCTCAGCCATCAAGGATCCTAAGGCCGAGCAGAGAAGGAATTTCTCCCTGCCTCCCACAGCATCCTTCTCACCTCTACCTCAGATGAGTTACGTTCCATTTCTGCACCGTAGCTCCAGTCATCTCGGGTCCCAGTGATTTCCAGTACTATTTGACCACCGCGGAGTTCACAGAGGAGGCCATCCTGATGACAGTGCAGGTGGGATCCCAGGGGCCCTTGGGGAACCTGCTGGGAGTGGACAGGCAAGAGTAAGGGGGTGGGGCTTCACGGGGCAGGGAGCAAAGCGGGAAGAGGAAAACAGGAAACTGAGCAAGGAGAAAATGGGGAGGTAACAGGCTGTTAGCCAGTGAGTGAGTCAGACCCAGATGGGGAAACTGAGGAAAGAGAATGGTCAAGAACTGCCCAGCTTCTGTCTGCTGCTCCTTGATGTCGCTCTGGAATGGAAGGTAGAAGGGGCAAGAGGACCCAGGAGAACCAGGTTCAGATATGGAGTGGAGCTTGATACAAGCAAAGGCGGCAGACTGAGGGGACCGGCTCTAACTCTTCTCAGGTGGGATCTGAGTGGGTGACATTCTCTCTGGGCCTCAGTCTCCTCGTGGTCAGACAGTGACCATAATGGTTCCCTTCTGGTGATGCCATTGATAGACTTTAAGGAAGCTATGCTTGCTGTGCTCAGCAAGGTGAGCTGTGGTCAGGTATTCACCAGGGGAGCAGTCCCCACTGACCATCTTTCTTCCATCATTTCTCTGAAGCTGGTGACTCCCTGTGGCCCACACCAGCGAGCCTCAAGGCCAGAGCATGTGGTCCCTCCACCTCTCCCAGGATTAGCCCAGGACAGCATGGCAGATTTTGCCTTTTGGCTAGAAATCTACAATGACATCCTGTCCTGTCTGTACACCAGTCAGGAGATCTTCGTGGAGCCACAAGACTCCTCAGTGAGTGCTGGGAAGTGGGCAGGAGGGACAGACAGAATGTTCCTGCCCTGTTTCTCACATGAAAAAGCCGACACTTCCCCACTCTGGACTTGACTAGTCTAACCTGACTAGCTTGTGGTTATCCTTCAAAACCCTTCAGAGAAGCCCCTTTATTTGAGAAGAGGAACACTCACATACCTTTATTGTTCTCTTTATAATACATACCCACTCTTATACAACAGATATTTATGAAAGCCTCCTGTGGACTGGCCCTATGAATGCAGGGTCCCTATCATGTAGAGATTAGAGTCTCATTGGGAAATAGAAAAAATGATGTGATGGGGAGGGAGGGGAAACAGTGGAGGGTATATAAAAGAATTTCTATTAACAAATAAATATGAAATAGTAAAAAAAGAAAATTATGTGATAAGTAAAAGATTTGGGGGTTGGTGTTCAAGAGGACACTGAGATGGATTACTTAGGAGAAAATAGTTTAGTAGATGAGTTATTAACCCCACAGATAGACAGAAAGACAGACAATGGGCAACAATGTCTCTGAAGACAGGCTCAGAGCCTTCCTAGCAGAGGTGAGATCTGAGGAGCAGGATGTTTCACAACACAAGCCTGAAGCCAGCCACTCTGATCTCCAGGCCGAAGGCAGGGTAGGGGTGAGGAGTTAGGTGTGAGGGTGTGAGGAGTTCAATGTCCTTCCTTCCCAACAGAGTCTGTTAGCTAAGGACTCAGGCAATGTCTCAGAAGATGCCTGCCAGGATCTGTAAGAGGAAGCCACTGTAGATATACTGTGTGGCCTGGCAGAGGCCATGTTCTGACAATACATTCTTACAATAAATAACTAGCCAGCTTTGCTTAAAGCAATCAGGGCAGCCAGAAGGCCATCTGAATATTGTCGCAGGGAAGGGATACCTGAGGCTGGCCTGCTATACAGTGTGAGGAGGCACACACAAGTCAAGGGGGTACACACTTCCTGGGGCTGAAGGGAACACTGAGCAAGGCTGCCTACATCACTCACTGCTCAGAAGCCTGCAGCACCTTCTCCCTACCCCAGAGTAAAGGCCAGGCTGTGTGGGTCTGGACAGTCTGATCCCCACACTCTCTCCAGCTTGTCTCTTAATCCTTGCATTCTGGCTCCGCAGGCTGCACTGATTCCCGGCTCAGGGTTTTGCATATACTGGGCTCTCTGCCTGGAACATTCTTCTCTCACTGGTAGCCTCAGCACAAATGTCCTCTCCTCACACTGCTCCTTCAAGACTGCTGCATCTAAAGATCTAAGAAAGCACCCCCACTTACTCCCTTTCTACCACTCGTTCAAAACACTGATCTCATTCTAACTTTATATATGACTATATGTGTCACATATAAATATATAATTCCAGCACTTGTGGGAAGGGTCAGAAGTTCTGAGTTTGAGGCAAGACTGATATATGACACACAAGACTCTGGCTATATATATTCTTAATATATATATATATTATATATATTATATATATATATATAATGTTAGGATAAAATTTATCAAAACCACAGAAAGTTAACCTTTCCAGATAAATAGCTCTGAGAAGCCAGACCTGACTGCCCTTGAGCCAAGGCTGACTTGTGTGCACACAGTGTATCAGTAGAGACTGCCATCTCCTTGAGCCCCCAGTTTGCTCAGAACACACCTGCAGGACTCCACAGCTGACTTGGTCTTTACCTTTCTAGGAAACTGGCCTCTGGGAGCTGTTGTCCCTGAGTGCTCCAACACCAGGGCCAGAGGTAGGTGTGGTGCCCGCCCTCCTCCAGTACCCTGGGCTAGGCAGGCTGGACCTAAAGATTTCATGGGCATGTTCCATTTTTCTTCTGTGGACTCCAGAAGTCATTGCACCCCCTTTACAGTGTCAGGGATGTAAAACAAGAGGAAGCAGTCAGGACCGTGACTGTGACCCTGGGCTGTCATTGTTCACCAATGAGCATGCCCTACCTACCCTGCTAAGACTCACCCAGGCAGATAACACCTTCAACAAGGCGAACGAAGCACTGCTGAGTGACTGAAAGAACCAGATTTGAACCCGGTCCCTGACCTAGAATCTGTAGTCATTGACCTCTCCAAAAACACGCACGTCCCTGCGTGTTCACTAAATGGACGAACAGTTACAGCAAAGAAGCCTGCAGCGCTGTAGGTGCCCACGTCTTTGAGCACAGCACATCAGTTAGCTCATTCAATCCACACACTTTTATGGTGTGGGTACAGTTCTTACCTTTATTTTACAAGAATGAAAATGTAAAGCACAGAGGGATTAAGAATCTTGTTTCAGGCTATACAGCTTGCGGAAGTAGATCAGGACTGCGCATGCCCGGAATAAGAAGGCTGCATCTCATCTCAGAGAAGATTCAGAGGGGCCGAGTAACGTCCCCTAAGCCACACAGCAAGATGCTGCAGGGGTAGAAGAGAAACCCATTCCCCTGCCTCATGAGAGGACCTTGTTCCCTCCCACCTTTCCAAGCCTGGGCTAGGGAAAACTGTCTTCTAACCACCCTTCTACCTTCCCTGTTTTAACTTCTTTCAGGTTTATAATCTGACCAGAGGGAACCTGGGCCTGATCATCAGCACCCCGGATCCCCCCACTGTCCACCTTGATGGCTTCAGGGCCACAGTCACCCAGAAGGGTTTACTGATGCTGCAGGGGACCAACAATGTCTCCTCTAGTGAAGTTGTCTGGGTGGGTGAAACTGCATGGATTTAATTCTCAGTCTGCAGATTGAGGCAGGAAGGCAGGGTGGTTGTGACCAATCCCAGCACCATCTGCTAACAGTCTACACGTGGCAGCTGTGCCCACTGCTAGGGCATTCACATTCTAGTTTCCGTACTCACCAAGGACCCCCTCTGCCATGAAGAAGTTTCAGCTTCAGACCTTTCTGCAGGGTGCAGTTAGGGCTTTCAAAGTACTCCCCTAGGGATGGCTGAGTCACAGAGCAACCATACTAATCATCATGGGGAGAATTGTAGGAAATGCAGTCCCCCTCAATCCCAAAGGCTCGATTCTGAATCCCTGACCTCAAAGTTGGAAAGTGCCTCAGATGAGAAAGCAGAAGAGTCACTCTGCCACAGGTACACTGTACGGCGTCCTAAGGATGTACCAGGGTTCTTAGATCTTAGATGGAGTCATTGTATGACCAAAAATTAGCTATCCCTCAGTGGTGGTGAAGAGCCTTGAACTTGTACATATGAATTAGAGGCCTATCTACACCCCCACAAAACCAAGGGGAGCCAGCTGTGATGGTGCACACTATAATCCCATCTACCTGAAAAACTGAGGCAGAGGGATCACTTGAGTCCAGGAATCTGAGACCAATTTGGGCAACATAGCAAGAATCCATTTTAAATTAATAGTAATAGCAAGTCAGTTGGGCCTGTTGCTCAGTGGTAGAGCCCTAGCCTATTTGGGGGCCCTGAGTTTATCCTAACAGGCAAGGAGCTTGCTGGCTTCCAGAGATGATGATTCCAGGACCAAAACCTTTACATTGAGCCTGCCTCAGGTTCAGGGCTGGCCTCCCCAGCCTCCTAGAGTTGGCCATCTCCACTAGTAACCCTGCCCCAGTGAGGTCATATGGGCATGGTATGGGGAAGACATTGATGAGTACACGATGAGGACCATGGCACAGAATACAAGTTCATGGGTCTGGGACATGATTGGGGTTTGTGGCTGTAGAAAATGGCTCCAAATGTGCCCATCTGCTCTTAATCCATCTTAGCAACTCCTCTCCAAAGCTGCGTTCTCCGCAAGAAGTCAGAAACTAAAACTCCAGTTCATGTCACACGGGTAATGGGTTTTGATTTGGGAAATAGAAGACAGCTGGGAGCGGGAGATGGTGAAGGGGTAGTTAGGGATGGTAACCTCCTGCTGTGCTCAGGGAAGGGCAGTTACTTACACCCCCAGCTCACTCACTGACTTACTCTTTCTTCTGGCAGTGCTGTGGTCACCTTGGGTCCCTACCCCACCATCATTGAGAAGCAGGTGAGTCCCTTTCTTCAGCCTTGTGTCCTAAAGGATCCATAAATGCACAGTGTAAACAGTCTCAAGTCACTGACACAGGGTTGAAAGTTTGAGTCATACCCTGTCCCTAATCTCATCTCGCCCTGGAGCCTCCCACTCCTACTGTGGTCAGGTGTGGCCTCTGAGCTCTTGCTTGTCTGTTTCGTTCTTTCATATGTATGTATATGTATGTTATATGTATGTATGTTTGACAAATATTGAGTACCTACTATGTGCCTAGCCTTGCTGTAGATGCACAGATAAGGCAGGCATCAACACAAAGGTCCCCACCCTTCACATGCTAGTAGACATAAGCCCACATAAGTCTCAGCAGAGCAAATTATACAGCACAGAGTCAGGTGACAGCACCATGAAGTGGGAAGCAGGGTCAGTGTGGGGATCAGCAGCATTGCAAAGGAGCCTGAGGGCTGGAGAGATGGCTCGGTGGTTAGGAACACTAGCTGGTCTTCCAAAGGACCCTCAAGAAAGCTCACAAATGTTTATAACTCCAGTTCCAGGGGATCCAACACCCTCACACATACATACATGTAGGCAAAAACACCAATGCACATAAAATAAAAATAAATCATTTATTTTTAAAAGAAAAAAGGAGTCTGGGGTGGGGGATATATTGAGGTGAGCTTTTAAGCAAAGACTCAAAGCAGACGTGGGGAGACTAGGAACTAGATGAATCAAAGACCCAAGACTAAATATGCCCCACGAGTTCAGGAAAGAGCCAGGGCTCTGGAGCAGAGGGCGGGACAATAAGAAGGCAGAGCAGGTCATACTGGGGTCATATGGGGTGACTTTTCCTCAGACTGAGAGGAAAGCCTGATTGAGAGTGTGAGCAAAGGAGAAGCAGCACCAGAAGGCAATGGGATCCTCAGCAGGGTGTAGCCAGCAGAGGGTGGATGAGGTTCCCAGGAGGTGGTTGTGGCTGAGCACACAAGAGTCAGGAACTGGCATTTTTGAATGTGGTCCCAACCAACAGGATTCCCAGATGGGTCAGAGAAGGGGAAGGAGGTGGGGAGTCAGCTAGGTTGAGGCAAGCTTTTTAAAGACCAGTCTTGTTCTCCAGGCTAAACGCAGGGGTGCAGGGAGCTGGGCAACAGGGCTGAACCTATGGGCCTTCAGTCCCTGAGCCCAAGTCACTGTCAATGCAACCAGCACCTCTCTCCGAGGGTTAATCCTGCTCCTGCTTGGATTTACCACAGTAAACCCTCTCTCCCTGGCCCACCCTTCCTCTCTGTAGGCCTGTGAATCACAGACTCCAAACCTAAAAGAGAAGAGTCACAGGGAGGTGGGGCTGAGTGAGTATATAAACCAAGAGTTCACTGGGGCTGGAACCAAGGACTGCCCTACAGAATATTATGGTCCTTGTCATATGATTTTCACTTGCTTAGAATCTGGGTCAAAGGTACTAAGACTCTTTTTCTCTGGTCAGAAATATCATCTATGACATATCACAGGGCATCCATGAGACCAGGGTGACAATTTATACACTGTATAAGCCACCCACACCATGGACATGTACAGTAATAGCAGCCTCTCACCAGACTAAAAACACCTGCAGGAGTAGAGACAGTCCCAATCAAGATCCCCTTGTGCACTCCTAGGGATGGGAGGCTTGCTGTTTCAATGTGTCCACTGTCAGCCACTCTCGGCACTAAAAGGATCTCTCTCACACTGATCCAAAGTTGGCCCCTGTGAAGCTGTGTCCTGGGCTCCCGTAGACCCATCCGTTTCCTTCCCTGAAGAGATGGTACCTGGCTGGTGGGGGTGTCTCCTTTTTGGGCCCCTCAGTGTTCCCCTGACCCTTTACTAATCTGACCCAAAGATTCCAAAGCCCTTCAGAAGTGGCACATGAATAGATGTGGTGGCACCCATAATCCCAGCTCGAGGGAAGCCAGGGCAGGAGGATAATATGTTCAAAGCCAGCCTGGCACTACATAGAAAGACTGGGTATTTTTTAAGGTGGTATCTGCAGGACTTCTCTAGAATCCGTGTATCATCTGTACAATAGAGTCACCCCACCTTGGGTTGGGATGTGCCTGGCTAGAACTGAACCGCATACTGTTTCCCCTTTGCAGGAAGAGCTTCTGAAGGCCTTGCTCTTGGCGGTACTGAAGAAGCGGTTCTTGCCTCATCATAACGGTGAGTCTTGTTGTACCTCTCTGTCAGACCACACATCACAGTGCATTGCTTGAGGTGGCACGGACCGGTTCACAGGTGCTGCAAACAGCTGCCAGGATTGAGCCTGGCCCCCAGGCAAAGCAGGGGGCATTATATACCCAAGCCTTCCGATGAAGTTGCAGATGCTTCTAACACAGATTCGAGCTCAGAGCATCAGGTGGCCTTAGGGGCACTACAGGGAAGATGTAAAGTCACAAGGAAGGGGCCCTCAGAGGGGAGGGGCCACTCAGTCTTAGCAACTACAGGGTCAGTAGTCAATGGTTCCAAGTAGAATGCTAGATGAGCTGAGGCCAATAGGATAGCTAAAGCAGGCAGCGCAGGCTGTAAACATGATCAGCAAGGTAGGTATTTGAACCTGCTAGAATGGCTGAAAGCTGAATGTCACAATATGTCACCCTCCTCTCTAGCTATCAGGAATCTAGAATTTTCTTTAAAACTCCTTGTCTTACTCTGGACTCCTCAGATGCTGAGACAAGGCAGTATAGACAGCTGGGGAGGTGAGTCAGGAAGATAGAGGGGCAATCCATAGCACTGGGCCTCCTGGCTTGGCTAGTCCTTGGGCAGATATGCACCCATCACCCATCTCCATGGTTACCTGGTCAGTATCTGTGCTCCACTGCATGGTGAGCTTCCCAGGGACACAGGTCCTCATGATTCACATTATGTCCCCAGCATCCTGCCCAGTGACTCAACACCAAAGAAATGCATATAGGATATACTGCCCAGCCCCACTAACTCCTGAGAGATTATGGCTCAGTCTTTTCATCTTTGAGATGGGCCCACTTTATAGGCCCAGAGAGGTAAGGTTACTTGTCCAGAGTGACTCAGCAAATCTCTGGCCAAGCTGAGTCTAGAATCCTAACTTCTTGCTTTCTCAAATGAGGGTCTTTGTGCTCTGGGTCACATTAGGAGAAAAATCACTTTGAGAAGCTGGTAGAAGCTCTAATGCTGGCCAGGCTTCCATCCTGAGAAACTATGATAGCCAGAGAAGGTTCTGGGCATGAAGTGAGCAAATCTGTTCAAATAGGGCACAGAGCAGGTGGCAGTAGAAGGTCCAGCATGGCAGGCAGAGAGGCCACACAGGCCACACCTACAAGGGGCCGTGGAGATAGGGCCCATTCTTTCTGTGCCCACCTCAGGCTCTCAGTCATTGGGTATCACATCCTGGAATACCACAGGGATCAAGATACAACCCAGAAAGTGGGCCATCCAGGCCCAGAAGTTGGCATGGTCATTCAAGGTCTAAATACTAGAAGCCTTATCAGTACCATGGGGTGGAGAGGAGAAAAGGGCAGTGTTTGAGGTTATTGAGAAAACCCAACAGGGCTGTATGAAACAACTTGAGATAAGAATCAGCAGTGGAAAGGCTTGGGCAAGCTCCATGGAAGAGACCAAGGATGAGGAGTCCTCAGACTGGACACCCAGTAAGGTCTTCGGATGAATGAGAACACAAATGCACGGGCTTGTCTTCCTCCATCCACCTCCACATCCAACTTCCAAGTGGCCATTAGGCCAGCAAGGGGATGCCAGATCACTCTAAGCCCAGAGTGGCTAGGAGAAATTGGGTGCAGAAAGGCTGCTAACAGGGTGGTGGACACAGGCGGAGGCCATTCTAGGCCCTCAGTTTTTCACAGCTCCATTTATGGAAAATCAGCCAAATAGTTGACAGAAGCACAAAGCAAACTGATCAGCTCTGTAAATTTACTGATTTGAGGCTTAGTTTTCAGATATTTGGCAAACAAGCATACCTGTGAGTATTTGCCTTCTTTGATATCATCAGTGGACATTGTCTAACAGAGACACATATCTAGCATTTTTGGGGTTTCAGTTGATTATGACCCCTGTCTCAGCTATTTAGAAGATGTCTCATTTCTACCAACATGACAGCATAAGCTCAGTGTGAGAATTAGGTAGAATGCATTTCCTGTATACCAGGAAACTTTCATCTTCATCAAATTGAGTCTTCTGTAAACACCACAATGAAAGACATCTTCCAAACAATGTGTTCATAGGTCTGAGATAAAGGCCTGTGTAAGTGAAGGTGTAAGGAGACCAGGAGATGATCAAGGGTATCCAACCTGTGGCTCACAGGACACCTGTCTCAAGATAATTATGAATATTGCCCAGCACATTTGTAGATGACAATGTCATGTTGATTAGTTAAAATTGTAACATTTGCTTTCTCTAGGCAACTTGCTACTCAGGGCTCCCTGATTAAAGGAGGTTGCGGTACAGAAGGTCCTCTGGCTAGGGGATTGGAAGGGTAGCCAGAACCTCCCAAGCATATCTGCCAGACATCTCTGTCCACTAGGCCCTGAGATCCTGCCTTTTCTCTTGCAGAGTGGCTCAGAGAACATGGCCTCTCATTGCCCAACATTAGGGGCATATCCTTCAGCCAGGCCCAAATGGACTTCTCTGAGGTAGGTATAGCGGCAGGGGTCTCCCTGTGATGGTAAAGAGAAGGAAGTTAGAAGCTGAATCATTCCCAAGCCCCTGTGCCTCTCTGTTACCTCTACCTCACAAACATGCTGGAGGTGACACCTGTTATAGATGAAGTGACTGAGGACTTGGAGGGCAGCATGAGCCCTTCAGGAAGGCAGAACACAGGACTCATCAAGAGCATCTCCCTTCCATAGACAATGCTATTCTCCTCATTTTGACTGAGAGGAAACTCCAGGCTCAGAAAGGCAGAAAAGCAGGGTCAGGGTGACAAAGCAGGAGTCTTTTTTTTAATATTTATTTATTCATTATGTATACAGTATACAGAAGAGGGTACCAGATGTTATCATAGATGCTTGTGAGCCACCATGTGGTTGCTGGAAATTGAACTCAGGACCTCCAGAAGAACAGTCAGTGCTCTTAACCTCTGAGCCATCTCTCCAGCCCCAGCAGGAGTCTTTATGTGACCTCCAAAACTATTATCTTAGCCAGGACCACCCACCTCCCCAGACCTGAGGTGTTCTGCATCCCAAACAGTGCTGTTGTACCCAGTGCCTACTTTCCACAAACATCCAGGCAGGCGAGAAGCAGGGATAAGCTTAGAGGGCCCCTGAGGTGCTTCTTGTCCTGGCTCCCATTTCTCCCCAAAGGAGGAAAGTTCATTTAAGGAAACCCTGGGGTGGGGGCTCAGTGGTGAAGAGTACTGCTGCTCTTCTAGAGGACCCAAGCTCCATTCCCAGCACCCATAGCCAGTGGTGGCTCCCAACCGCCTGG
Source organism: Sigmodon hispidus (assembly GCA_004025045.1). Lineage (NCBI taxonomy): Eukaryota > Metazoa > Chordata > Mammalia > Rodentia > Cricetidae > Sigmodon > Sigmodon hispidus. Next base: position 18,983 of record PVIH01012389.1, on the reverse strand, counting down.
AACTCCAGCCCCAGAAGACCTGATGTCCACTCCTGGTTTCCACTGGCACTGCCACACATGGCATCCACTCACAGACAGACAAACATACACATAGATACAAGCAAAGTAAAAAATAAAATACCTTTTAAAAAGCAAAAGAAATATTTAAAGGAAGTTGCAGAAGAGCAAGATGGAAGGCAGAAATACAATCCCACAGCTAACAGAACACATCTCCCAGTGTGAGAGCCTTCTGAAAGCTGAACACCACCATAATAAACTCTAGATCTGAACGGGGCAGGGAGGGGGCGGCACAGAGAGGCAGACAGAGCCGGGGATCTTGTTGAATGAAGGAGGGTGGTAGCAAGGGTGGGGCTCACACATACCCCTCACTCCCCTCTCTCACCTTGAGATGATTTCCAGGCTGGTGGCACACACTTGTAGTCCCAGCACTCAGGAGGTGGAAGCAGGAGGATCTGAGTCTCAGGTCAGACTGGGACCCTGTGTCAAAAAGAAAGGAAGGACAAAAGAGAAGACGAAACAAAAAGACAAATGAATGAACTTGAGCTTTAGGACCCCAAGCCTAGAACTGGGCCTCCCATCCCCCTTCCTGATTACAGAAGCCTGCCTTCCACAGTCTGAGGTGGGAAGGGCAGCAGGCTCTGCCACTCCGTGTCCTCCACTCGACATCCCCCACCCCACACACCACTGCTCCTGCCTGAACAAGTTAGCCTAGGGACCTAAGAGAGTCAAGAGAAACTCTCACTTGAGAGGGCCTGGAGGAACACATCCAGGTAATCCAGGGTTTGGGACTGCCCTAAACAGGATCCTACCAGCCCTGGAGCCATCAGGGCAGGTGCTGCCCAGGGTGACAGATCCTAATGACCAGAGCCAGGACATGGCCAGTGCCCTCCAGCCACTGAAGCCCTGTCTCATAAACAGACCTACGGAAAGCTGATCTGCCTCTCCACTGCCTATGCCATTGGTCAGGTTGCAAGTTTCAGAGTGTACCATGCAGATTGTGATTTAAAGCAAAAACATCATCTGCATCTGGACAGTGCACAGCACACACACCCTTCCATGGCTACCCAGGTTGCTCCTTCAGTCCCTACCTGCCCTTTGTTCACTCAGTCGGTATATCTTAGGAAGAGCTCTAAATTCTGGTGTGTTCCTGTCCTCATAAACACTGCCTTACCCTCTCAGGCCCTGGCTCTTCCTTTCTTAGTCACAGGTGTGGGTGTCAGGAGCAGCTCCAGGAAAGCAGACTGTGTGAGAAGTGAGGGCACATACAGGATTCTGCTCTGTCCACAGGATTACATACTGCTGACCATTCCCGAGTAGCTGCTCTGCAGAGGGCCAGTCCCTGTCCCCAGCTGCTCATGTTCAAGATCCCAAAGTCCATGATCAGCATCAATCCCTGGGAAGTTCTCAGCTATAATAAAGATGTTTCCTCTGTGAGTCTGGGTCTCAGTTTGCTATGTCTCCTGTCAGCTGGGAAGCAGCCATGAAGTGTTTAAATGAAGAGCCCAGCCCTAGTTCTCCTGTGAACCTTCAGGGAATGCTCTATGTTCTGTCCTCAGGGGAAGGAAAGACCGGGAGTTGCATCAGCCCCCGAATGTGGAAGGCTCAGGGAGAGGAACTGTCATGTGTCTGAGTCAGCCTAGGCCACAGAGTGAGTTCCATGTCAGTCCAGGTTAGAGGGAGACCCAGTCAAAAAGGGGGAGGGGTGAGAGGAAAGAGAAAGAGAAAAATAAAAAGGAGAAAAGCCTTTCGACTCTTCAAAAATCAGGCCCTGCAAGAATGGCATCTAGGAAGGACACCGGAATCTGTATACCCAGAAAGTTTCTCTGGTCAAGAAGGAAGACGGGAGTAAGATGAAGAAGTGGGCTGGGGGGCTGGCTATCTGCAGCCCCCCCACACTTCTAAGAGGCTATCTGCAGCCGTAAATAGGATCGTACTGGATTCAGAAGCAAGGCAAATAATAATCGAATCCCTGGCATTTGAGAACACTAATAATACACACTGTAAAATAATCATAAGACCATTAAAAGCAAGGTCAGCACCCTTAGAGGATTAGATTTATGAAACAATTAATGTAGATTCTTATGAAGGTGATAATAATTGGGTAGGAGAGGTCATTTATAGAGGTATAAGAAAAAGGCAAAATGTTAAATGCTATAATTGTGGAGGGCAAGGTCATATACAAAATAACTGTTCCTAGAAACAGTGCCTTTGTAAGGAATAATCACAAGAGAACATCCTTCCCACCTGGAGTATGCAGGAGGCGTGGAAAAGGGACACTGGACTAATGAATGTCGATCAACAAGGGACAGACAAGGTAACCTTCTGCCTTCGGGAAACACCCAAAGGAGGCTTACAAAAGCCCCCATATCCAATCCAGTACAATCTTACCCTGCTATGGTGAAAGATACACCTCCCCAGAACAATTAAAGAAATTAAAACCTATTTTTAAGAAAACATACTAAACTAAATGATGGAGAATCTATAGGAAAAAAACTCAGAAAATTGTAAAAAAAAAAAAAATTCTGGCAAACATCTATTAATAAACAAAAACCAAAATTAAAACTACAAATAAATGATGTTATTATTGAAGGTTTATTGGACACAAGGGTGGATGTATAAATAATTTCACCAGAGTCATGGCATCCAAGTTGGCCCCTTCAGGAGGTAAATGTTCAATTTTGGGAGATTGGGTCTTTATCCCAAGTAAAACAAAGTGCCAAATGGCTTGAGTATATAGGACCAGAAGGACCAAGAGGAATATTAAAACTGTATTTGGCTAACATTGCTATAAATTGATGGGGACAAGGTTTATTATAACAATGGAACACATAGATTGACATTCCTCCAAACACAGAAATAAATCATAAACTAACACATATTTCTGGGAGAAATATTAGAAGGTTTTATGAGAAACAGTCACAATCTATCCCAATCTATACAGAAACAAGGCACAACAGCTGTTGATCTTTCAAAGACACTCACAACACTACCTTTAAAATGGCTAACAGATAAGCCTATATGGATTAATCAATGGCCATTAACAAAAGAGAAATTTCAGGCCTTAGAGAAGCTGGTGAAGAGCAATTAAATGCTCAGCATATAGAAAAATCAACAAGCCCTTGGAATTCTCCAGTATTTGTCATTAAAAAGAAATCTGGAAAGTGGAGGATGGTGACAGATTTAAGGGCAATAAACAAGGTGATTCAGCCAATGGGCTCTCTACAGTCTGGAATATCTTTACCTTCACTTTTACCAAAAGAATGGCATATCATAGTTATCAATTTAAAAGACTGTTTTTTCACAATATCCTTAAAAGAACAAGATAAAGAAAAATTCGCCTTTACAGTGCCCACTTATAATAATTCTCGGCCTGTAAAGAGGTATCATTAGAAGGTCCTTCCTCAAGGAATGCTGACTAGCACTATGCTATGTCAGCATTTTGTACAAAAGCCAATAGAAAAAATTCGCAACAAATTCTCAAAATCCATAATATACCATTATATGGATGACATCCTATTGGCTGATTCAAACACTGATACTCTATGAAAAATGTTTGAGGAAGTGAAAAAAATTTACCTGCTTGGGGATTACAAATAGTCCCTGAAAAAAATACAAAGGGGGAGATTCCATTAATTATTTAGGCTATAGAATAGACCTTCAAAAAATTAGACTCCAAAAGGTACAAATCAGGAGAGATAGATTAAAGACTTAAAATAATTTTCAGAGATTACTAGGAGACATTGCCAATTTACGATCCACTATTGGAATAAAAAATGATGAACTGGATAATTTGTTTAAAACCTTAAATGGTGGCAAGGCTTAAACAGTCCAAGAAAATTGTCACCTGAAGCTGAGAGAGAATTGGCTTTGGTAGAAAAGAAATTACATGATGCACATGTGGATTGTGTGGATTCAGACCTTAATTGTATCCTAGTGTTCTTGCCCTCTAAGCATTACCCTATGGGAATTTTAATGCAAAGGGAAAATGCTGTATTGGATTGGATATTTCTACCACATAAACCGAGTAAAAAATTAAAGACATATGTGGAAAAGATTTCTGAATTGATCTTTAAAGGGAAATTAAGACTTCATCAATTAACAGGAATGGATCTAGCAGAAATTGTTGTACCTTTAAATAATGAAGAAATTGACCAATTATGGGTAGAAAGTGAACCTTGGCAAAGATCTTGCAGTAATTTTTTAGGTGATGTTAACACCAAATAACCTCAAAGCAAAAGAATTAAATTTTTAAAGAAAACTAATTGGATTCTTCCTCATGCTGTATGAGATAAACCAATTTCTGGAGCCCCCACATTTTATACAAATGCAAATAAGTCAGGAAAGGCAGGTTACAAATCAGAAAATATAAGTAAAGTGGCTCAAAGCCCTTATAATTCTATTCAAAAGTCAGAATTATAAGCTATTATGATGGTATTAATGAAGTTTATTCAAGCTCTCAACATAGTCACTGACTCTCAGTATTCAGAAAGAGTTGTTTTACACATTGAAACTTCTGAGCTTATTAATGATGAGTCAGAATTAACTTCATTATTTATTCAGTTACAAGAAATAATCAGGAATAGGGATCATCCCTTCTATATAACACACATTCGATCCCATACAGGTCTGCCAGGTCCTTTAGCGCAAGGTAATTATAAAATTGATAAGTTATTAATAGGAAATGTGCTAGAGGCCTCAGAGTTTCATAAAAAAAAATCACATCAATAGTAAAGGATTAAAAAAAGATTTCTCTATCACTTGGCAACAAGCCAAAGAAATTGTAAAAAGATGTCCCACCTGTTCCTTTTATATCCAAACTCCATTACCAGCAGGGAGTAACCCTAAAGGTATACATAGAAATAAAAACTGGCAGATGAATGCATTTCACTTTATATAATTTGGAAAATTAAGATATGTATATCATACAATAGATACATTTTCAGGGTTTCAATGGGCAACTGCTTTGAGTTCAGAAAAGGCTGATTCTGTAATCACACATTTGCTAGAAGTTATGGCCATCATGGGAATACCTGTATGTATTATCTGATTAAGACAGACAATGCTCCAGTATATGTCTCTAGTAAAATGAAACAATTTTTTGCTTATTATAATATAAAGCATATTACAGAAATACCACATAATCCTACAGGGCAAGCAGTCATAGAGAGATCAAATTGAACTCTAAAGGAGATCCTAAATAAACAGAAAGGAATAACAAAGAACCTTAGAAATAGACTACAGCCTTTCCAGCGTGACGGCCTCCCTATGAGAACATGCCTCTCGCAAAGGATCTCCTTCATCCCTCTCTAGAAGAGGAAAAGAGGAAACACAAGAAAAAGTGCCTGGTTCAGAGCCCCAATTCCTACTTTATGGATGTGAAATGTCCAGGATGCTATAAAATCACCATGGTCTTTAGCCATGCACAAACAGTAGTCTTGTGTGTTGGCTGTTCCACTGTCCCCTGTCAGCCTACAGGCAGAAAAGCAAGGCTGACAGAAGGATGCTCCTTCAGGAGGAAGCAGCACTGAGAAGCACCTGATTCAAGATGAGTGGGAACCATCCCAATAAACACATTTTGGATAAAAAAAAAAAAAAAAAAAAAAAAAAAAAAAAAAAAAAAAAAAAAAAAAAAAAAAAAAAAAAAAAAAAAAAAAAAAAAAAAAAAAAAAAAAAAAAAAAAAAAAAAAAAAAAAAAAAAAAAAAAAAAAAAAAAAAAAAAAAAAAAAAAAAAAAAAAAAAAAAAAAAAAAAAAAAAAAAAAAAAAAAAAAAAAAAAAA
>PVIH01012389.1:0-13106 GCA_004025045.1 Sigmodon hispidus | reverse complement strand
TAGACTACATAGTGCTTTATTAACTTTGAATTTTCTCAATGCTAATGAGAAAGGAACAACAGCTACTGAAAGGCATTGGGCTATAGAAAAAATGGATGAGCTAAATAAATCAGCCCATCTATTTCAAAAATGTGCTGACCTCAGAATGGAAGCCAGGATGTGTGCTACATTGGGGAAGAAGTTTTGCTTTTGTTTCCACATGTGAAAAAAAGTTATGAGTACCATCAAAATTAATAAAGACTTTATTTGAACCAGCTTCATACACTATTCTAGCCAGGACCTGAGAAAGGCCGTGCACATTCCTGTTATGCAAAGTCTGGATAACAAATGATACAGCTACACATTTCAGGACTTGACAGTCAATAACACTTTTCAGTGTCTCCTAAAGATGTCATTGCTCCCCAGACAGAAGGAGATAAATTTAAGAACATGACTCCCACATTCCCAAGAGTGGGTGGTTTTTGTTCTTTTAATGGGTTATGAATAATTGTTGTTGTTTAGGGTAATTGGTTAAAAATTGTTATTGGTTATGGTTATAAAAAAGCTAAACAAGAGAGATTAGACTTGGTGTTCTTATTTTTAAAAAAAAGAAAAGAAGAGAAAAAAGGGATATAGATACAATAGGATATAAGGGTAGATTATTGAATCTACTTTAAAAAATTACTAGCTTTAAATATTTTACATTGGATTTGATTTTTTATATATTGTATACAAATTGTGTATATTGATATAAGGTTGAGATTAATTTTGTCACTGTACATATATTTTTGTTTGTTCAAGGTATTATACAATGTAATACAAATTGCTAGTCCAGGAAAGTTATTGTTACCAACAAATTAGGATATAAAGAAATTCAAGTTAGTAGTTAGACATTACAATCAAACAGTCATATTAGATATGTTTTTAAGATCAGATATATTTCAGATGGACAGATCTTCTTCAAGCACTTTGGAGATCCATAGAATATGGCATTTAAGAAATCTCAAAAACATAGGTTATTATTTTTTTGACAATGGGACATCTGCTCCTGGCAGCACCAATCCACTTCAGAGAAGATTATGGACATCAAGGAAACTCCTCCACATGAGTTGACCTACTTTGTGACAAAAGTTAGCCACTGGGCAGGAAAGTGCTCTTGCCTTGACTGCTGACAAGATGATATTCAAAATGGACAAGCAGGAGAAATACACAAAAGAATTGCCGAACCTTGCTAAGACAAGGTAGAAAGGACTTTGGGAATATCCTGCTGCCCAGAGAAGTCTGTCAGACATCTAGGCCTGTAGGCTGAAGATGGACACTTCAACAACACAGAAGAACTTTGGGTGACTGTCTAGGCAGCCAGCTATTTCATTTGTTACATTTTTGGAAGTTGCCATTTACTTAATATTATTTCCTTCTTGGGTCTCTGAGGAATTTAAAGATGAGATAGTTAATAGTTATAGTTTTCTAGTGACAGTTTTAGAAAAGAAACTCACTTAAAAGTTACAGTGTGTAAGTTTAAGAGACATCAAAATATAGTTTTTAGTTAGTAACACAAGTTAGATACAAAGTAGATTAGATATAATCCTTTGGACTCACCAAAGTAGGATAAATAATGGAATAATTTCTTCAAATTTGTCAATTGTTAGTGAACTGGACATTTCTTAAGTAATTATTGTTTGTATATTATTGTATGTAATTATTGTTCCTATTGTATATGTTTTCCTATGTTAGCAATAACTTTTGTTTTTATTTTTGACACAAAAGGAGTTATGTGGATATATGTTAAATATTTAATAAATCCTAGGATATCAGAGAGACCACCCAGTCAAATCCTAGGCAGACAGCTCAGGAAATCCTTGATCCTTGAATACGAGGATAAAAGTTGAAAGTCAATCACACACACCTTTAATTCCAGCATAGGGAAAGCCAGGAGTGATGATTAACACCCTTAATCCCATAACTCCAGAGAGAGAACTTCTTCTATTTCTGTGAGTTCAAGGCCACACACCTTTAATCCTAATCTGGATGGCATAGGGTATATAAGGGCTCCTAGAAACCAAGCAGACATAGAAGTGACTGGCAGAAGATACCAGGAGTGAGGCTGAGAAATTTGCAAGACAGTTTGGTGAGAATTGACTGTGGTGTTTTCTCTCTCTGATATTTCAGCCTTCCCCCAATATTTGGCTCAGAGTCTTCCTTTCTTACAACCCAAAATCATGCTTCTACACTTTTTTCATATTAAAAATATATTGAAAGCTAGAAAGATGGCTCAGGAGTTGAGAGTGCTCACTGCTCTTGCAGGGACCCCAGTTTAGTTCTCATCACTCACATCAGGTGGGTCACCACCGCGTGTCATGTCACTCCAGCTTCAGAAGGTCCACTGCCTCTCGCCTCCAGGGACACCTGCATTCATGTGAGTACACACATACACACAGCTAAAAATATTAAAGGGGCTTGAGATGACTCAGCCATTAAGAGCACTGGTTCTTGCAGAGGACCTACATGGTGGCTCAGAACTAACCACAGGCATGCACATGGTGCACAGACATGCATATAACAAAACACTCATACACAGAAAATAAATCTAAAAAGTTTGAATTGGTAATAATAATAATAAATATTTTAAAAACTTGACTGGGAGCAACCAATTGGATTGCTACCTTTCTATTGTTAACTCCACCTGCAGTTGAAGGCCTCTTAAATTAACTCCGCCATCTGAGTTAAAGTGCCTGTCTCTCTCCCTCTGCTCTCTGTACTTCCTGAATATTTTAATATGACACTTCCAAAACATTAGTGTTACGGACACTGAGAACTGACCAGATGGTGATAGAGAATAGACTAGTATGCTCCAGGAGTTTCTTCCTTAATAGGATTTGTAACCATGCCTTTCTCCTGAAGTTTTGACTTCCTGGTTATTCATCCTCATCTTAAGTAAACCCTACAGCAAACTCCCAGTCACATGGGACATGAGCCAGCCCTGAGGTCTAAAGCCAGAATTACCCAGGAAGCTGCTCACATGTTGATCTGAGGAAAGGATCCAGAGGACCATATACACCTTCAACCTACTGGACAGAGGACCACTAACCAAACTGGCACTAGAACAGGCTTAGAATCCAGGAGGTTGTTTGCTTGTTGACCAAAGACAAACCCAGGACCTAGAAGTCCACATGCATATGGACACCAGGGCAGGCCCAGCACCCAGAAGACTGAAAAAACACTACCCAGTACAGTTTGCCTACATAGTCAGGGATCAGGAACACATTGTCACTCAGTGCGTGCCTAACATTCAAGAGGCCACCCATATGCTGACCTCAAGGCAGACCAGTACTCAGAAGGCTGCTTGTACATTGAAACCAGTGACTGTGCAGTGTCTAAGGAACTGAGCCTATGCTCTCCATGGTATGAGCCCAATACCCAGTGGGTGCCCTCACATCTATTTCCAAAGAGGTAAAAACATGCAAATAAGCATGAACTTAGTACACACTTCACCGTGCAGGCCCAATATTAAGAGGACTGTCCCAAGGAAGGAACAATATCTTATGTGGAATCTCCACTGACCTTGGGCAGGGCCAGTACTCAGGTAATGCCTACATGCTGAATTCAGTGGAAACTCGGAACCCAAGAGGTCAACTGTAGTTATCTCTATGGCAGGTCAGTCAAGGGGTGACCACATCCTAAGGGAGATCCTAAGGCCGTTCTTTACATGAGCATGCATAAAAAAGAAAATGCCAACATGACGGCTCCATCAAATGGCTAAGAGCAAGCTTTTTATTATAAATAGCAGAAAGAAAATGTCGAGGAGTATATGAAAGAGTCCAGAGCAAAGATATAGAGAAACAGAATAGACACAACCAGGGTTACCTGCGAGAAAAATGACACAAGGGTGGGAAGAGGAGAGAGGTGGAGACACGACAACACCGTTATAAAGAGAATGAGCTAGTGTCTGAGAGGAGAGACGGACAAGCCTGGGAAAATGAAAAGGGCTAGGATGCTGGCAGGGGCTTTGAAATGTTATATATTATAGGCAGGGTACTTGTGAGTAGGCACGGGACGGGGGGTGGGGGGAGAGAACCTGCAAGCTGGCATGGGCTTTGATATGTAACCACAGGTATATGTCAATGGAGTCATATATCCCTTCTGCCAGAGGTAAGAGAAAAGACTCCTTCTGGTAGATAGAAACTGATTTCACAAGTTCCTAAGGAATCCTGGCTTTTATCTAACTGTAAGAAATCCTTCTGTAGTCCAATTTGAGCTCATTTCTGAATATATGGATTTCTGGTTGGACTACCTGAGAAGTACTAGAACTAGAACTAACAAGTTCTAGTACTCGGGAGAACCCTGTTCACTGCTCATGGGTAACTGCACACTGACCTCAAGAACATCCATCAGCCATGTGACCACACCCAGGCTAACCATAGTGAGAGATGAATACTCAATTAAATGTCCACATGATGTTCCCAAGGTCTCCCTACACACAAGAAGCTGAAAAAAAAAAAACCTGTCCTCAGGGTAGTTCCGGGAGCCAAAATGTTACCCCATACTGCCACCCAGAAAAAAACTCACTGTCCAGGGGCCACCCACATAGTGCCCTCCAATGCAGAATGATACCCCAGAGTCTTCCCTGAAGTCAAATGTGGTTGGTTCCTCTTGACACACTGTTCCCAATGCTGCCACAGTAGCGAGGAGGCCATCTGCACACTGACCTCAGAACAGAATTGATACTCAGAAGGCCATGTGCACACTGCAACCCCTTCAGGCCAAGTAACCTGGAAAGAACTCATGCTGCATCTATGGAAGGTCTAGGACCCCAAAGACCTCTTGTACACTAACCTGGCAGTAAACACAGTACTCATGGGTGTCATGAACACTGCCTTTACAGCTGGACCAATAGTATACTCATACACTGGTAAATTAAGAAGACTCTTCCTTCTGAAAATAATTGCCATCTTTCTGCTAAAGTAGTGTAAAGGATCCATTTTTGTGTTCTTAAAACAAAACCAAACCACAACTTTAGGAAACTTCAAGGACCAGAACTAAACCCTCCAAACGTAAATGACAGTCAAACGGTGTGGAAGTTTGTGGAGCCCCTTGGAGTAGGACCAGAGTTTATTACTGGTGCATGAACTGACATCTCAGAGCCCATTCTCTACAGAGGAACAGCCTTGATACTGTGGTGAAGACTTTGTCTTACTTCAACTGATATTCCAAACTAAGTTGAATCACCTGGGGAGTCCTTGCCCTCCTTGAGGAATGGATGGGGGAATGAGGTGAAGGGAGGCTGGGGGGGACCAGGAGAAGGAAAAGGAAAGGGAAGATGGTGGGTATGGAAAAAATTTAAATGAAAAAAATAAACATAACCTTAAAATTCATGTTTTGGGGGCTGGAGAGATGGCTCAGAGGTTAAGAGCACTGACTGTTCTTCCAGAGGTCCTGAGTTCAATTCCCAGAAACCACATGGTGGTTCACAACCATCTATGATGACATCTGTTGCCTTCTTTTGTATACTGTATACATAATAAATAAAAAATAAATCTTAAAAAAAGGAATAAGGAATCACAAAAAAAAAAAAACATGTTTTAGGGTGGAAGGTTTAGCACAATGGGAGAGCACTTGCCTAGCAAGCATAAGACCCTGGGTTTGACTCTTAGCTCAGAGGGGAAAGAATCCATATTTCATCTTTGCAAACAAGTTAAAAAAAATTAACAGCTGCCAAATAATGACAGACAGATTACTAAGTAAATAATATAAAATCTAACAAAAGCTTCAGGGAAAACTGGAGTATATCAAATACAAGAACAAGGGGTGAGGAGGGAGAGGAAGATGAGGAAGAAAAAGCTACAGGGACTGGGAAATAGACTCAGCAGTCAAGAGCACTGACTGCCCCTCCAGAGGACCCGGGTTGGATTTCCAACATTCTCATCATGGCTCACAACTATCTGTAACTTCAGTTCTGGGGGATCCAGTGCCTTTTGAGGCCTTCACAAGTGCCAGGTACAAATGCAGTGCACAGACATACATGGCAGTCAAACACACACAAAATACTTTTTTTAATCTCTTAGGGGGAAAGGAAGTAGAAGTGATCATATACTTTAGCCATGCTACTGACTGCTTGATGAGAACCCTAAGAGAGAGGCGCTCACACTAGGGTAGGATGAAGGAACTAAAGATGAAGAAGGCATAGTAACCCAAGGCCACACAGCATATAGGCAGCTCAATTACAAGTCACTTCTCAGTCCATTGACCCCAAAAGCTATGGTGAGAAATCTTACCTTCTCCTAAACCATGGGGTCATCACACTTTGTAAGTCACAAAATACATGAAGAAACTCACTGAGACCAAGTAATCTCAGCCACCATAGAAACTGAGGCAAAAAGACCAAATCCACTTAGCATAACTTATTCAGACGTTTTCTCAAAGTTGAAGAAAAGGAAGCAGTGTGTGGTAGACACACTCGAAGTCAGTGCTCTGGGGAAGGAAGGACAGGAAGATAAGGAGTTCCAGGTCACCATCAGCGACAATAACAATTTGAGGCCAACCTGAGTTAAATGATACCCAGCTTCAAAAAAATTGAAGAATTAAGCTTGAAGGTAGCTCAGTAGGTAAAAGCATTTGTTGCAAAAGTCAGAAAGTCAGTTGCCAACACTCATACAGTGACAAACACCATCTATAACTTCAGTCACAGTGCATCTAAACCATTCTTATGACGTACGGCCAACAAGTACACACAATACACATGCATGAATGAAACTAAAACCTCACAAACATAAATTAAGTAATCTAAAATTTTTAAATAGCAATACTAAATTAAAAGAACAAAGAGATTTTTAAACTATACACTTGGCATATGGCTCAGGGATTGAGTACATACCTAGCATATGTAAGGTCCTAGGTTCAATGCCTAGTACTAGAATATTTGAAATGAGTCCTCATTAAGAGTCTGTCCCCTCTACAGACAAGACCACACTTCACCTAAAAATTGAGAAGGTTCAGAGACACAAAACAACCCAGGAAGGGCCCTATGAACTGAGACTCCCACAGATCAGAACTGATCACACCACAGAAGCAATGGCACAAAAGGCCCAACCCAGTCTCTACTTACACAAGGCCACACACACAAGGCATGAGAAAAGAGAAGCATAAGCCTGTCCACCAGTGTGTGCTTCAAGACATGGCTATCAAAGGTGGAAATCTTGATGGCAGAGTCTACAGGGCACATTTGGCTCAAGTTGGCCCATTGTGATCTCTTCACACAGAGGCCATTAAGAGTTGGCACCTACCTTACTTGGACAGCCTTGAAAGGCTCTCCCTTCAAAGGCACATCAGCAGGTCAAGTCACTTAGTGTCTGAGATAAGCTGGCCTTTGTCCCCAGTTGGAACACCTGCCCTGCAAGACATACTCCATGTATCCTGGATTATCCAATGGTTGTCACACCTCCTAAGAACCAGGAGGGCCACAGGCCACCACAGATGCCTCCTGACATGCTTACTCCATACCTCTTCCATAAGTTGTTTGGCTCAAAAAAACTAATAAGGACATTAAGTCAAGAGGTCTAATCACTGGGAGGTAGGACAACTGTCATTAAAAAAAAAAGGCTCAATTTGCTACTAATATTCAAAAAAAATTAAGACCCACAAGACTTAGATTCTGTCTTCTACTGAGCATCATGGGTAACACGGTGAGCTCTAATTTCTAACAAAATGGGGAGAAAAAAACCTCATGCCCAGAAAACAGGCATGGAAAATTAAAAACCACAAGATTAGAAAAGAAGCAGAAATTAGTCAGGCCTCCAAACAGGGACTTGCTAAGTACAACCAGAACCATAAGACACCACTAATACCATTTATGCCTCATTCCATTACTGAAATTAGGGTCAAACCAGTGCCTCATCCAACATTCTAGGTTTAGAAACCCTTCTCAATAAGATAACTAAAACCAAGTGAATGTGAAAAGCACAAAAGGGAGACTTAATATGTCTACAGTGAGAAGCAAAACAAAGAGATACAGCAACATACTGTCTCCCCCATCAAGATACTTTCAAGGTCCTAGCATAAGGTTCAAGCTAAGTAGAGGCCACATTAGGTTTCTATGTAAAACTAAACTGTTCTAATCAGGATGTGCTTGCTGCCATCACTTTAACATTATGCAGATACACACACACACACACACACACACACAAATGCATATCTGTGGCTGGTGGTCTGATGAGCCTTCAGCTTTGAAATCCCCTTCAGAACACACCCCTCCTCTGGCAGGCAATAAACTCCTGCCTTTCTCTTCCAAACCTGGGATTCCAGAGATCATTTTCAATCCACACCACTGTCATAATTCTATCTGCTAACAAAAAAAAAACAATAAAACAAAAAAAAAACAGTTAAGGACCTCCTTAAATATCCTCCTCTTCCTCCTTTCAGCTCCATTAGGTCAAACAGGCACAAATGTTTCCTACCCATAGTCTGCACGCTTCACCAAGATCTAAACTCCATGAGCTACTATGACATTTCACTTGACATCCAGCTTCTCCAGAATCCCACATTCCAACCTACACTCCTCCAGCATCTTCTGTCCGTGGACTATATCTAGTCCTGCTCATTCCCACTCCATAGGCCACTCAGTTTCTCTAGCAATCTCAGTAGACTTCACCACAAGGCCAGACCTTTCTTGTAGACCACAGTATCAATGACACAGGAGGAAAATGCCCTAACTCTATGAACATTGAACATCCTCCACAGAAAGAAAACAGTTACTCAAACAAAAAGAGAAGAACAAATTAGCAAACTACTTCAGATGTGCAAATCCAAGTCCAGAAGCAATAAACACACACACACACACACACACACACACACACACTCACACACATGAAAACAAAACAAAACAAAACAAAAAACAGGCACATGTCACTTCCCAAAAATTTTAACCGCATGGTAATGATCAAAAGTGAGAATGACCTGAAAGAACTTCCAAACAAAGAATTAAAAATAATGATTACAACCGTGTTGTTGAAACAAGTCAAAGAGGCTACAAATATACAAAGACAATGAAAACAAAGAGTTAATAAAAGGAAGCAGTCAAACCAAGATATGAAACTAAAATCCTCAAAGAATGAAATGCTGAAATAAACTTTAATAAAAGTCTTAGTGGAAATCCACACCAACAGAATAGGTCATGCAGAAAACAGAAGTCAGAACTGGAAAATGAAATAGAGGAAGTAAATTATTGATTAAAGGTCAATAGAAAAATTCTAAAAGTCTACAAATGGAACATAGGAAAGCCTTGGGACACCACAAACAGATAACCTTTAAACATAGAACAGAAAAGAAAAAAAACGTACTAAAGGCGTGTATAATATTTTCAAACTTGGTAAAGATTTACTTTGGGGGTTTTTTACATTATCTGTGTGTTTGTGTAAGTATGCATGCATGAGGATGCCTAAGAAGGCTAGAGATCCCAGGGAACTGACTTACAGATGACTGTAAGCATCCTGATGTGGGGGCTGGGAACAAAATTCATGTCTTCCATAAGAGCAGCAAGTGTTCTTAAGCATTAAGCCATCTCTCCAGCCCCTGCATGGAGCATATTCACAATGCAAATGTTGTTAAAGAAAATTTCCCAAGCATAGAAAAAAAGAGATACCCAGCTAGTTGCAATAGGCTCCTTGGACACTAAACACACAGTAACAGAAAAGAAAGGCCCATAACACAATGGGGTTAAAACACTAAAGACAAAATCAAGGGAACCTATTTCAGGTGCAATGAAGGTCAACTGAGTTGTAAAGACAGGTT
Source organism: Sigmodon hispidus (assembly GCA_004025045.1). Taxonomy (NCBI): domain Eukaryota; kingdom Metazoa; phylum Chordata; class Mammalia; order Rodentia; family Cricetidae; genus Sigmodon; species Sigmodon hispidus. The sequence continues at coordinate 3,344 of PVIH01012389.1, read as the reverse complement.
GGTTAAAATAACATCAGATAATCTGGTAGGAACTTTAAAGCCAGGAGTGCCTACTTTTAGGAAGAGTAAATTTCTAAAAGACTCGACAACCAAACCACATTGTAGTGTCAGCAAAATTATCAATTCAATGAAGGTTAAATAAAAACTTTCACTCTCAAAACAGATTAAAGGAATATGTGACCAGGTAGCCTGCTCTACAGAGAATATTGGAAGAAGCAGTTCATACTGAAGAGGAAGAGAAACACATTCAAAGAGGCCACAGGGTAGAAACAACACAGGGCAAGCATGGGGGGGTTGGGGGTGAGAAAGAGTCAGAGCTTGACAAACTGAAAAGTACATGGAAAACATGAATGGGGTCTATGCTCTTCCAAACCAAGGAAGAAAAGTTTATTCAGAGGAATAGAACACAGACCACAGATGACATAAAATGAGATTAGAAGGGGCTGGGACCAGGAGAGAGTGGGTAAATTAGCCTAACCCACGGACATGTGTAGAATCTTAGGGAAATCCACTACTTTGTAAAACAACAGAAAACTTTTTTGTTCTAGATGTTGTTTAGTTTCCAAGACAGGGTTTCTCTGTGTAGTTCTGACTGTCATGAAATTCACTCTGTAGACCAGGCTGGCATCCAACTCAAAGATCTGCCTGCCTCTGCCTCTGAAGTGCTGGGATTAGAAGCATGAGACAAATAAAAATTTTAAGTGACTTTGAAGCACAACTACACAGCATGGTTAGAAAATGCTACTCCCAAAAGACATGGGTTATTACACACACACACACAGAGAGAGAGAGAGAGAGAGAGAGAGAGAGAGAGAGAGAGAGAGAGAGAGAGAGAGATTTATATATACTAAGTGCCAGGTACAGGATACTTCCCGACAAGGTACTGGTCAGGGAGGTCCCAGAGGTACCCAAACAGCACAGCTATTGATCTTAGGTTTCCATTGCTGTGACAAACACCATGAGAAAAGCAACTGGGTAGGAAAGGGCTTATTTCAGCTTACACTTTCAGGTGACAGCCCATCACAGAGGGAAGTCAAAGCAGGAACTCAAACATGGCTCTTAACTGAAGGCAGGAACAGATGCAGAGCCCAAGGAGGAATGCTGGTTACAGGCTGGCTTCCCATAGCCTGCTCAGCCTGCTTTTTTGTAGACTACAAGCCTAGGGATGGTAACACCAACAATGGGCTGGGCCCTCCCCCATCACTCACTAATTAAGAAAAGGTTTTACAGCCGGATCTTATCAAGGCATTTTCACATTTGAGACTCCCTCCTCTCTGAATATTCATCTAGCCTGTGAAAAGCTGGCATTAACCTAGACAGGATAGGTGTCTACCCTTACTAGATGGTAAGATCCTATTACAAAGTCATCACTCAAGATGCAGGACACAGAAGCATCAACCTCAATTGACCAGGAAACTCTCTCCTTGCTTGGTATTATATATAGTCCCAGAAGGTGCTATGCATGCTTCTGCAAGAGTGAGGGAGAAACCCATACTCTCACCCAACACTGGAAAATACATATTATAATACTGTTCAACCTAAGATGTGTCCACTGATACTATAGTGAAATAATGACTGTGGGGATAGCCAAGTGTTTTCAGATTAAATATGAGGCCTGCTTCACAGAGGGATTTGAAGCCTGCTATTGTAAACTGTGTAAAAGCTAATGACTAAAGAGATAATAGGACACAGCTAAAAAGAATCTAATCTTGTTTTTCTATAATTACATGCTGTCAAACTGCTTTCTAAATATATTTATGCACACAAATATAAATTACATTGCTTTGACTTTGATCAGAGACACATTTTTGCAGTGGGTTGTAGGTAATATAGACTCATAAAGGGTCCACGTGTGAAGTATAAGTAACAGTAAGTGTCCACCTGTGGACAAAGAATCTACATCAACCTCCTGACACACAAGACTCAGGAAACAACACAAAAGAGAGGGCAGGAAAATACATTAGGGATGGAAATCCCTGTGAACTGATAACTTCTGGACATGGTGTGACTGATGAACTCAGCAACTCTGAGCAGCTAAGTTCACCTGCAAAGTCCTCCCTCCAGTAGATCCAGTCAGGATGCCAATATGGAGGGGCATGGCCAAACAAAGACCTACCCTTAGGAAGAACTATTGACAGTTGTTGATGGCTGAAGGGAAGTTGATCTCATCTGAGGATGCTACAGGTACCTTACCACACAACAATGGAAAGCCTGAATTAGACTCAGGGAACATGGGAAAATGTGAAACTATGAGAGAGAGGAAGCAGGACACCATGGAAAGCTAAAGGGAGGCAAGTTAGTGAATGTCATCAAAATACATTACGTGATGTGCATTTTCAAAGAAAACTTAAATATTACTGAAAATATGAATGCACACATAATATTCACTTCCCTGCCAGGCCTCTTATACTTTTACAACAAGAAGAATACTTAACACACTCTAGACCATTGCTATGGTCCCATCAGTTTACTTCTTCACTAAAATCCAATGATCGCTGCATAATCCTTACTCATGAGTAGATTTTGATATGGTAAGATGCTTTGTGTCAGCCATACATACCACAAAGTATTTCACAGGAGGCCATTACTGAAATCAATGACCAAAGGGACATCATGCCCACATCATGGATGCCTTCCCTTCTGCTGATCATTAGGTTCTCAGTTTATACAAAGGGCATAATGTGATATTATAAAAGGTCCTTCACAAGACTGCTAACTGTCAGCCTTGGGCCTCTATCCAACTTGATATTGCATGACATTACCCAACATCCTAGTGACTACAATACAGCAAGATATAAGAGAGCTTTTAAACGGTAATATAAGAAGGGGACAGATAAACCAGCTTGGAAACTCCATAGAAACATTGATGAAAACAATTCATTGGGTTTACCCCATCCAAAGACGGAAACAGAACACAAAGAAACACCTGTCCCCTAGGCCATTACACACTCTCTGTGATGTGCCTGATGCTGCCATCCCAAGACCAGCTCTGCCAGGCATAGGGACATGCCAATAAAAGAAAGATCAAACAAATGCTGATGATTTTGTAAAGCAGACTATATCACAACTGTCTTATCAGCACATCTGAATCATGGTCCTGCGTCTATGATGACCTTTCTAGGAGACAAGGAATGCCTATAAAATGGAGTGAACCTTTGGGATGTACAGTCAGAGGCAAGAGCAGGAGGAGAAGCAGTTTCTGAAGACAGTGACCCTTCAGAGGGACAAGGTAAGGACCGCCCAGAGGGATGCTCTAAGCATGGCAGACCAGGTGGGGATGACCATAGAGCAGGTTACGTCTGGACTTGACTAGGGCTTACTCACTGATGATCTAGAATGTTCCT